>JADGMU010001035.1:0-277756 GCA_016920895.1 Vaccinium myrtillus
ATATAGCTCATCAAAAAAACAATTTAACTATTTGTGAACAAGATGAGTTTCGAGAAAGTTTCCGAATTTTTTCTAGCCCATCCAACCCGTTTATCCTGGTAAATTTCCCAGCTTTCTATATTGCTATTTTTCTTTTTCTTTTCTTATTTCCGTTCGAATCTTTTGTGTCATTTCTTGTATTTGTTGTTTGTTTACCTTTATGGCCGCACAATTTGTATATGATTTTACCAATACAAAATGAGCGAATTTTTAGTGAAAATTAAGATGCATTTTTTCTATCCTTAGAGGTAGTTTACTTTTCTGAATTCTTAACCTATCGCCAATGAACAAGTTGTTGGTTTTTTCACAGTTTTGATAAGCACATGACAAAAATATCCTTTTACCCTATCGGCCCGATTGGATGCCGGATTAGTTTTAGGCGTATTATATATGGAGGGGGTATAAGTAGGGGGTAATATATATGGAGGGTGGCCCAACAGTGATATGACATTTATGGAGGATGGATTAAATAGTACTTGGTTTGGATGATTTTGTAAGAATGGAGATTAAGTTTGGGTGGATGATGTAAAAAGCTGTCAAAAGACTTTTTTGCCCTTGTGTGCATATTTGTATCAGTTATGTATTTTTTTAATTAGATGAATGGATAATTAATTAATTTATTATTGAAACTCAATAACTAATTAAGCTATAAGATTTAATTGTAATTAATTTTTATATTAATTGTTTTATTATAAAAATTAATTTAGATGTTTACTTTTTTTTAAGATCTTCACAACTCTAGTGGTGTAAAATGTAAAGATCAAACAAATGTGCATTTTTCAGATCACAATTTTTATTTGAAGTATATAAAGTTTTTTTTATGTTTTTTTTTATCGAATTAAGGATCTCTATTAGTAGTTTAATTTGGTGAAAAAAATAAAAAAACTATGTGCGGAAATACTTTATTTTTTTATCCGAGTAGTTGATTAAGTGGGATTTTATCAAACTAGAAAAAGTAAACCGATACCGTTCAATTGTTGCCCAACAAACAATTTTAATTTGGTCGGCATTTAAGTCCCAAACAATCTAAATATATTTAGAAAATTGTTGATTGAACAGGATTTATGTCGTTAGTTCGCAAAAAATTCAAGATTCAAAGCCATTTTTCTGATCTGAAATCATCATAGGTGACATTATTTGACTAAAAATTTCAAAAAAAAAAAAACAATTAGATCCCTTGACAGATGAAGGGATTCTCAGTTAGGCAGTGACCTACTATATATTGCATTCCCAGAGTCCCATGTGAAGTATTGGGCCAGGAGGGAGAGGAGAGGGGGATTATTTTGGGCATTTTGGTAAAAAGACGGGGTATTAGGGGGTGTTAAATATGGACACCCCCTAGGCTGTCCATAAATAACACCCCTGCACTTTTTGAAGGCAAACCATTCCATATGCGTGGGTCCGGACATAAATAATTTATGCCCCCTTAACGCCCCATCCAAACAAAGTGTTAATAAAATTTTTGGCATGTGATCACAAAAGTCAGTGAATTTCACTATTGGAATCTCACCAATTGCACTTCCACTTATTTTCACTGAAGTTGCTGAAAATTCAGAACAACGTAAGAAAACAACCACATATTGAGTATCTTTTTTCTTTTTTCTTTTATTTTGAACAACGAAAGAAAATTTCATTAATCCTAATGGAACCAAATATGAAATTAGTACAAGAAAAAGAAACACATTGGGAGAGAAGTTTGAAGACAATTCTACCACTACAACTCGCAAATATTAATCCTACACATTGGGATCGAGGTATGAAGTAAGGCATGAACTTGTCCGAGTTGTTAAATCTGGACAAGATTGCTCCACATCGCCATCTCAATCAGCTTTAAAGTTGTCACAAATGAAACAGAAGCTGGGGAAAATGCATGTGTATCCGCCTCGATCCAATAACAATGCTTTCTTAGGTAAGGCTTTTACTTGTCTTTTTCAATTGGGAATTGATAATCACACTCCAAAAATTGATGCAAGCACTCCAAGCTACAGTGATTTTCCAAAACCACCCTTTTGCAAGTTCCAATTTTACTTCAGACACTCCGAAAGTTTTTTACTCTTAATTTTACTTCAGGCGCTCCTAAATTTTTTTACTCTTCTCCTCTACCTCCTTTGTTAACGGAAGAAGAAAAAATGGACGCCCACCCAAACCCTAACCTGTAACAAAAACTCTATTGTGAATTGGGAACTTTAGATCGAGGATTCAAGTTCGGAAGGTAGTATTTTAGTTCTTTTCTTATGATTTTGTCGGGATTAATTTATGATTTGGTGGGTTTTGTGTATTTTAAGAAGGGCTTGGTTCGGCTAAAAGTTTTCGCCATCATCACTTCACAAATCCAAATGAGAGGGGAACCAAACAGGGGGAAAAAACATCGATGCGCTTCAATACATCACCACCACCATCACTGCAGGCATAAATGTTGGAAATTTTTGGATCTGAAAGCTGGTTCAAGCTCATGATTATTTTTATTTCTTTTTTTAGTAGATTCTCCACGTCAAAACTTACCTTGGTATTCTGATATAAGGTTTCCTTGTTCTAGCTGTAAATTTGTTAAGGTTTCCATGCTCTAGCTGATAATTTTGTTGTGTATATTTTTGAAGTTTTTCTAACCCAACTCTTTCTAACCTAACTTCTCTTGTAAGCCCATTTTCTCAGCCGCCTCTCAGCCAGCCGCCGCCGCTCAGGGGGAGGCCGGGCGCCTCATGACAGTCTCTTGAACACCGGCTCCCCTCCCCTCCCCTCCCCCTATTTTTTCGATTTTCTAAGCGTTTTGATTAATCTCCCTCCCCAATCCATACAGCCGCCGCGCCGATCGTTGATTTCTCTTGCTCTGATCTAACATGCAATAGCAGATTTTCATAGCTATGGACTATGATTGCTTCTATCTTTACCATTTGGACTGCTAATGTTAATTTCTGGAAAACAAATACCATTTGGATTGCTAATGTTAATTGCTTCTGTCTTTTTCCGTTTGGTTTTGGTTCAATATTCTGTTTGGAGTGCTTTAGTAAATAAAGAGATAATTTAGGCGTGGAGTGCCTCCAGTAATTTTTATATTTTCAAAATGATAGTTTTGTAACTTCATTACATTTTGGAGTGCCTCCATAAAAAAAGGGAGCCCCAAAATCAGCTCCCTTTCAATTCTATGTTTCTTCCAAAAGTTGCAGTTGTCTTCTTTGAACAGGTATCACCAGAAACCGTTTGCAACATCAGGTATACAAATTTTTTAAGGCAAAGTACATAAACTACTACCCAATAGAATTTGACAAAGTACGATGTTAAAGTCACTAACAACTTGTAATGAAATAAACTACATTGTCTAGTCAATCACATCAAATGGCTCTCTGGTTGCCACGTCAAAGCCAATTATCTTTTGAAACTCTTCGATCCGACTGCGAAACGGTGCACTCCATCCTTTTGCATGCGGTTGCCGATTTTTACGCCAATTTGAAGCTATCGGTGGCATGGGGGATCCCGAACTCATGTATAGCTGCCAATACAAATATGACATCAACCAACAATTAAATGACATTTTAATCAACAAAAGAGCCAAGCAGTTATATAAAAAAATAAGCAAAGATACCTGTACGAAGTGATCGTTGTTAACCAATCCCATCGAACATACGCAGTCTTCCACATCGCGCTTCGAAGAGGGATGGGGAGCAGCATAGAAGGGGAGGAACGTAAGAAATTGCTTGTCGGATAGGAAGACAAGCACCACTTTAAATGCGGAAGCAACAATGTGACCCATGTCAGGCATGGTCAGCCACTTATCCTTTGGCGCAGGACCATCGCCAAAGTAATCGAGTCTGTGATATAGTTCTTCGGTCCTTCCTTTTTCGCCCGCCACCTTCTCATAGAGCGAAGAATTGGATGTCAACTCCTCAAGCATGGCTGCTCTTATTGCTTTCCATTTGTTCTCGTCACCACCAATCAAGGCCGCAATTGCGCGAAAACCACAATTTCCATCCGCATGTACATCCTTCATTTCGACAATGTAGTTCCTAATTCCTTCTGGAAATTGGTTAATGTACTTCGAATGACATATTGGGTCTGCAACTTCGGACTTCAACATGCTCAAACGACGAGGGGTCTTCGAATGACATATTGCATAATGCACAACGTTGGTTTTCGATTCGGATTCAATATACTCAGACAATGAGGGGTCCCTACGCGTTGACTCAACCAAGCTGATAAGTGGCTCCTCTAGCTTAAGCAGAATCTCAATTGAAGTGTTGCCCTGAGATCTAAGAGTGTGCATACAATCTTGTAAGTCGTAGTCGCAAGCTATGAAAATCAGCACACCTTCCTCATCTTTATACTCTGCATAGTAAGTTCCAGCCTCCAGGTGAAGCCTTTTAGCCACTTCTTGCTGAAACTCTGCTAATCCAGATGAGAAAGACAGTCGAAACTTTATAGTCTTGTTTCTATATTTTGCCCTAATGGTCACCCTATTTGCATCTTGGACCCCTGGCTTCATGTGAGCGACACCTGGTACGGTTTGATTAGATGGCAGATTAGAATTCAGTTGTGAGGTCTGCCCCTGGTTCTCAACAGGCGAGGGCCGAAGTCGACCGACAAAATTATCTATGTCCCGAGGCGGCCACCGATGGATAGCATGCTCCCTACAGGCACGCTTAAATGTAGACTCGCTAACTGCAACACAAAAAAATTGTATTAAGACAAAATACCTTCTGTTCTCTCCCAACAATTTCTATATGAAAAGAGACTGTCTAGTTAAACATTACAACCAGGTCAACAAGCAAACTAAAATTTTAAATTTTGGGAGTTTACTCTTTACCTTTGAGTTTCTCTGCAGCCGCTTTACGCTTCATTCCCGCACATTCAAGGATAGCATCTAACGAAACTTCAATTTTAACTCCAGTTCCTTTATTTTCCCTTTGCGTCTTTCTTTTGCCTTCTTCTAAGCTAGTAACTGAAGTGATGTTTTCTTCTGCAGGGACGACATTATGTCCATTGTTTGAAGAATCTAGTGGTGGCTGATGAGGTGAATCTAGTTGCATCGTCGCTTCTTCATCCTGCAAGGCTCCAAGACTAGGCAAAAAGCAGTCATTCCAAGGTGTAGTTGATGGCTGAACCAGTTGACTAGGCAAGAAGCAGTTTCGCCGGTCATTCGAAGCTGCAGTTGATGGCTGAACCAGTTGACCAAGCTGCAGCGTCAATCCTCTATCCTTTAAGAGTTCGGCACTAGTAGCTAACGTAGGAGCTTGGATCCTTTGAACAAAAGGAAGTTTTTGACCGTTCCAAAAATCCATAACTTCAACCAACAAAATTTCCCCCAGTCGTTGGCCAGAAGCAAGCTTAAAAGTTTTGAAATTCTCCTCCATCGTTCCCAATATCAAGCTCAACGTGGTCCGTATGTTCTCATCATCCATACTGTTTGTGTGCAAAAAGAAGTCTACTATGTAAACTTCTTTTTCAGTGAAACTGCTTTGCAAGCATATTGTGAAGCAACCACTGAACCTGCACCATCGTGCATAGTGTGCGAAGGGGTGCTCAACTATGCTGAGTTGGGTTATGTCCGAGTAGTATAACGTGTAAGGAGATGAAAGCACCCTCTCAAAAAGTCCTCCCTTTCTTGAGTGACTAAATTCAGCCACTTTTAAGAATGCAGCAGTGTGATAATCATTGTTGGTAGTGTTTTGGTTAATACGTTCTAGAACCAAGGGTAAATCATTGTAATAACTGCGAGGGACCCAAGTCATAGCCAAGGGTAGCCAATGAATTTCACACACTGACCTCAACACCATATCGAGTTCCTTGAAGGCAGTTTTACGTCCTTTAATATTCCCATCTCTACCCTGTTTTGAAAGTATTGTCAAGTCAAGATACAACCAATCGCTTGAAGCAAGTAGTAACTATACAAGGGAAAAAAAAGTCAAGATCTAACATGGCATCAGAGGTTGCCACTCACTTTCATAAAATGTGTACATCCATCGAAACATACCAGACCAAACTCCTGCAGGTAAATGGAAAGATGCATCTTAGGAATCTTGAAACTACAAAAATATAGTCAATATATACAAGCACGGTCAGAGCAAAGCCAAGCAAAGTAAAGAAAATGTAGGTCCATATAAGCAACAAGGGTTTGTGAGTCAGCATTCAACTATATTAATATTTTCTTCAAAGTAACTCAAAGCTTCTGCCGAACAAGAGTTTGGTACCTTCACTGAAATTAAGGGATACTCTTAGGTTACTTACGTGTTGTTTAACGAGTACAATAGCTCAGACTTGATTTCAGAGAGTTCAACTGCAAATCTGTTTCACACAAATGAATGCCAGGTCAATGAGAATTAAGGAGGGGCGATTTTTTCAAAGGGGAACACAACCCTGCAAGGTCCAATGATGTCCTTTATTTGGAGACCTTTTCCTCCTTGCAGGAATGTCTTTGTATCAATACAACTAATTAAGGCTCCAGATTGTTGCATCTCGTGTAATGTGCAGACAAATAAGAGGAGTTTATCTACATTCCTCTTGCGGGACATAGACACACCCACGAAGATTAGTTGCTTCATTACGAGCCTCCCAATCAACCCGTCAAATGGAGAGACTACAAAAGTCCCCTTCATATACCCGACACTCGAAGAGCTAAGGTTCTTGATGGTAGCCTTTGAGAGAGACTAACTAAAAACCCACAGCACATTTTTTCTTGTATGAACACAAGAACTTGGGTGTATGTGAGTATGTCCTATGTAGCCATCTTCCTTATAAACCTCATTTGGCTCATGAAGAAATACTTTAATAGGCCATGTGATGTGTATAAGAAAAATGTGCTCTATAAGAGCAATCAAAACTGCACATTGGAGCTCTTTCTAGTGTCCTCTTCCAACTAAGTGCTTAAAATTCCCAAGGTTATCCACTTCTTCACCAATACTGCATTGCAATTATCTATTTGGCGAACTAGTTCCTTATGAAAGAAAAAACATAGTTTCATGCTCATAGGTGATGCTATGGCTAAATTATCTGAGTACCAGAGAGATTGTTGCCAAATCACTGACTTCAACATGTTTTAAGCCTTTCGTGATATTATAAGACGACCATGTTAACTTAAGTATACTTATATTGCCCAAACCACCACCTGAACATGAGGAGTTCTCACCATAAAACTCTTTGATGATACCAGTTTTTCTCGCATCCAATGAAAGAGATTATCCAAAAAATAAAATAAAAGGAAGACCCAAGTATAGAACTTAACTGTTGAACTTGCACACCCAATACAAAATTTAAGCAAACAAAGGCTATTAAAAGAGGTTGGATATCAATATTTTTTTCCGACATATCCACGACAAATAATATACTACCCTACTTTTCCAGCAGCAAGTACCCTAATGCAGATAGCTCCTCTCCAGTTTAAAAAAAACAGGACGGGTCCAGTTTTACCATGTTTGGGTCCATCCCAAGCTCAATTTGATGACCGGATCATGAATTTTGTTAAGCTCGCTAAGAGGATGAACCAGGCAAAAAATTATGTTGATCGAATATCAATCAATACAATTTGAACACATTTATACTGAAAAAGTATACACATACACCGAATTGGAGCCCATTTATTTGAGGATAGCCATGATCAGTTGGTGATCGATATTCTTGCAAATTGATTTTTGGCCAGATTATAATAAACTGTTTAGATCATGAAACTGAGAGTCCAGGATTGAGTCGAAATGTCAAAACTAGACCCGTCCAAGTCTTTTTAGCCAACCGGAGAGGATCCAACATCCCTTCATATATAAATAGATGTCCCAAAATATCGGTACTCCAATTTGAAAAAAAAAAAAAAAAAAAAAAGATGTTTATACTGTGTTTGAAACTTGAAGAAAATGAGAGAAAACAAAATAAAGTAAAATGAAAGGACAAAGGAAGGAAAATTTTTACTAAGCACGATACTTGAATTTGCTAGTTTCTCCCCTCTAACTCTCCAAAACTAAAAATGGAAGAGGGAAAAAATAAATAAATAAATTTTCCCTTTCTTTTCCATAAGTTCCAAAAGAACCCTTTGGCTTCCATATCTAACTTTCATAACCTATTTTAAGTAGTTTAAAAGTGAATATCATAGGGCAAGCGGAATATCCAATTTAACCCTTCAACCAGACATATTCCAGAAGGACCGTGCATTTACCTTAAAAGGTTGAGTTGCCAATGAGACCAACATTAAGGAGACGAGGGAGTAGAAAACAGACATAGTTGATCGAGAACAGTTGATTCATAATCCAAGGAGCTAAAACTAATACTATTGATAAATAGCTCCAATTTGTGGAAAACGACATCTTTCCCTGCCTACTAAACAATAAACTAGGAGTAGAAAGAAGAAGCGAGGGAGTTAGTAATGAATGTCGGCAACAAGAAATTCAACAAATATCTAGATATTGACAAACCTGAAAAATATCATGCATATTGTGGAGAAAAGATTCATCATCCCAAGCTGAAACAGGGGAATACAGAGACACGATCTCAAGTACCCCAGCACAGGTCTTGCTGGAATATTCAAACACCGGCAGAGCGCAAGATCCTTCAATAGAGCATTGCATTGCATCATCGAGTTGTGGATACTCTTTTTTAGAGTAATACTTCACATCCGGAGTGGATTCGGGGTATTTATGGAGGAACACTCGGCCAGGAATTCCAAGTTGTTCTTCTCCGCTCTTTGCATCTGCGTAGAAGCAGTTATTATACTCGCTACTACACATCTTCATCCTATACTCGCAGAGACGCTGTCTCTCAATCAGGCTCCATGTGGGACCAAGAGCAAAAGGTTGATATTGAGCTGTAAGCTTTGTCCGCCCCTCCAATGTTTTTGTGGGTGCCCAAAATTGAACTAGACACCCCATGAACCATGGAGATGATTCTATCCATTTTTGGAGAGCACGTGTGATATTGTCTCTAACTTTGGGATTGAAGTCCGGACAATTATCTGTAAATGAAAAATAGAGGTTGAGCCAAAAATAAGAAGAAAGCAAAGAAAGAGTTTTAGAGAGATGGGTGACTTGCCGCGAGAGAGAGACGGTTCGATCTCGTGGTCTTGTTCGCTCCAGAAAACCCAACCCCAAATCGATCTCCCCCAGCGTTTGTGTTCCGACGATTTGAGTTGTTCCTTAAGCACGTAATCCGTGAAATTGGGAGGGAAAGAGGTCATCCCAACACTTCGTTTGAAATAGTTTTGCAGAGCGAAATGGAAATGGAGGTGCAAGCAAACCCACCAAAAAACGCAGAACTCAATTGCCCCTCCCTCGCACTCTACTTTCCTCTCTTTCCCACCCACCCGCCCTTCGTTATAAAGCTACGCGGGGGCCCAGTAAATGCTTCTTTTTTTCCAATCATCCCTGTGGATCAAAAGGGTTTTCCTCCCTGGTTCAAAGGGTTCAGCTCGCCATCTATTTTTAAAGTCAGCAATTCCGGATGAAAGAGGACAGCTGTCCATTGATTTTCTAAAAGTATCAAATCCCCCACTCGCCTTTCTTCTACTAGTGATTAGAACTGATAATCGAATCAATAATTTTCAAGTTCGAGCCGTGTTAGCATATTAAGGGTCCTTTGGGTGAAAAAAACCATTTTGGTTTTTTATTTTGTCTTTATTTAATTTTTTTAAAATTTATTAGTTTTACGTCGATTTTTTGTGATTTCTTGGTTCTTCTCAACGAGAGGAATCCAAACAGTTTTTTGGATTTTTTTTGTCTTTATTCACAAAACTTTAAGTTTGATTTATATTTTTAATGTCAGCAATTCAGGATGAAACAGTACAGCTGTCAATTGTTTTTCTAGTCTCAAATACCCAACTCGGCTTTCTTCTACTAGTGATTAGAACTGAGAATCGAATCAATAATTTTCAAGTTTGAGTCTGTGTTAGCTTATTAAAAACCCGTTCAATATTCATATACGGAGTATTACACAAACAAATTAGGTTTAAACATTGTCTTGAAGTTGGTTATGTTGTTCAATTAAACTCAAACAAGTTACTACTCCTTCGTTCAATTTATGATGTTTAAGAAATCCAATCTTCTCTGAATTATATCATGATCGGCTCGATTAAAACTCATTTGAGTTGTTCCTTGTAGCGAGTATTCATTGAAATTGGGATCGAAATAGTCCTCAACTTCATCGGCATCACTGTGAGAAAAACCATTGTATCTTAGCCTCATGTTCGTCCTTTGGAGCAAATGACATGGCAATAACATCTTTGTGCAATAAATAGCCATTGAAGCTCCCAGTCCCGCACCCAACCTCTTTAAGGCAAAACTAACAAAAAATAATAATAATAATAAATAAAAACAAAAATAATAGTCTAAAAATCCAGGTGGGCTTTTTCGGTGGAACTTCTCTCTTTTGTCAACTAAAAAAAATCTAACAATAAAATGCATACGAATCTCTGTTTTTATAAAATGATTTTTTTTTTTTTGGGAATGGCGTTATAAAATGCATAACTGAAACATGACGTCCTCACTTCATCTTCCAATAATTCTCCCTGAAACACGCGTTTCTCTACTACAAGACCACGTAGAAGCAGTCAAACAAACCATACTCATATACTAAGGTTGTATTTGGAAGTTGTAGAAGAGAAGAGAAAAGAAAAAAAAAAAAAAAAAAAGAGAAATGGGAAAGAAAATGGGAAGGAATTTTTTTTTTCTTTTGTTTGGTTTGTTAAAGATTAGAGGAAAATTTGCACTTATGGGAGAGAGAAGGAGAGAAAAAAAAGTAGTTAATTTTCTCTTCATTTTCCTTTCTCGTCCCTTTCCCCATCCTTCTATTTGAAAACCTAACAAATGAGGGAATTTTTTTAATTTTCTCTTCTTTTTCACTTCTTTCCTCAACTTCCAAACATAGCCTAAGGCTCCTTTGGCGAAAAAAGGAAAAACAGTTTTTTCGTTTTTTCGTTTTGTCTTTATTCAAAAAAAAAATTACATTTGTGAGTTTTGCATCAAGTTTTCGTGGTTTATGTATTCGTCTCGACGAGACAAATCCAAAGAGTATAAAATTATGGTCGAAACTTTTTTTTTTAATAAAGCCAAAATTAAACCAATAAACTGGTTTATTTTCGGCTTTATTCAAAAAAATATTATTTTTGACTGTAATTTTGTACTCTTGGATTCGTCTTGACAAGATGAATCCATAAACCATAATGACGCAAAACTAACAAATGCAAAAAAAATTATAAAGACAACGAAAAAAACCAAAAAACCAGTTGAGAACTTTTTTGCCAAACGATTACTAAGGTTGAGTTTTTTGTTTGATTTTAGCATTTGGGTTGGTAAAATCAAATGGAAAACTTAGCCTAAACGATTTGTTTTCGTATAACGGGTGGTACCCACCCAGCCGAGCCTATATGGTGCCAAAATGCTGTATTTTAACTGTCTAAAAGTGTATTGTATTGACCAGTTCAGATCGGAACTCTCTCTCTCTCTCTCTCTCTCTCTCTCTCTCTCTCTCTTTCTCTTCATAATTCGGACAGTCCAAAACCTAAAAGGGGATGATGGTCGGATGAAGTGCGCGTAGGTACTACATCTTCCAAACGAGCAATTTTTTCAATATCGAGAGGGTACCACGTGGTGCCCCTTAGCGCATCAAGGTTGTCTATTTTGGCATTGGGTGGTCCTGATTTGAAGAGAGATTGAGGAGAGAAAGTGTTTTAATCTCGGCCGTCCAATACAATTTTTGGACGGTCCGAATACAACGTTTGAATACCACGTAGGTTCGGCCACGTGATACGAGGAGTACCTAAAAAATTTCCTTCCAAACAGAGCCAAACTTTTGCAGAGAGAGAAATAAAGTTGCAAACCAACCAAAAAAATGAGGTTAATTGCCTTCACACGCTACTTTTCGAGTAGTTTCCTCTCTTCCCAGTTCCCACCCACATGGCCTTTAGTATACAGCACTGCCTACTACCACTCCGGGGCCCAGTGCATATTTTTCCAATCACTCTCCGTGGATCAAAAGGTTTTCCTCCCTAATTCAAAGGGTTTGTCATTATACTTTTCGACCAATCTTGAGCTCAAAGGGTTCAGCTAGCCATCCATTTTTCCAAGTCAGCAATTCTGGATAGGAATGGCCATCTCGGTCTACCCATCTCTATCCAACCTATCCCCTCTCCGAATAGGTAAGAAATTATGGGAATTTGTCGGGGATCAGGTAGGATATGGAAAAAAAAAAATAAAAAATCTTGGGGATGGGGTAGATAATGATATAGCTAATCTCCGCCCCTGATCCTCGCCCCGCTCCCTATTCCTGTTAACACATATACGTGTATTATGACTTATAAGTTAAGGTTCTGAACTTCTTATACTAACAAAATAAAAAATATAGGTCATATAAATATTCTCATCTCTCACACAGTCACACTCTTCCATTCTTCCTTCAGCTTCCTCTCATCTTCAGCGGGAATCGGGATGTTAAGGTTTGGATCCTCGATTTTCCGTGGGGATCCTCGTCCCCGTATTGGGGCGGGGATTGAGGTTAAAAAAAATCCCTGTTGGAGATTAGAGAGGGGATGGGGATTGATATGAGTTCAGGAATTGGGGATGAAGATACTGCTATTGACCCCCTACCAAAACTCTCAATTGATTTTCTAATATTAAATCTCCCACTTGCGTTTCTTCTACTACTGATTAGGACTAATAATCAAATCAAAATTTACAACTTCGTGCAGGTGCTAGCTTCTTAAAAGCCCATTGAAGATTCATATAATTGCACAAACAAATTAAGTTTGAACATTGGTTTGAAGTTGATTATGTTGTTCAATCAAGCTCAAACAAGTTACTACTCCTTCGTTCAATTTATGATGTTTAAGAAATTCAATCTTCTTTGAATTATCTCATGATCAGCTCGATTAAAACTCATTTGAGTTGTTCCTTTAGCAAGTATTCTTTGAAATTTGGATGGAAATAGTCCTCCTCAACTTCATCGGCATCACCGTGAGAAAAACCAGTGTACATACTTTCCTCTGGGCCTTTCACACACCTTACTACTTTTCTCTCTTCCCATTGAGCAATGCTAAATATCTCGAAAATTAACTCAAAAGTGAAATTAGTGGTTCAAATTCATTTAAATGATTTATCTGAACCATTACTTTCACTAATGAAATGATTTTCGGGATACATTTTGGAGCACTTGGCATTTTCCCTTCCCACCCGTCCTTTATTATACACTACTAGTACTACTAATCTGGGGCCCAGTAAATGCATATTTTTCCACTCACTACCCGTGGATGACAAGGTTTTTCCTCCATGGTTCAAAGGGTTTATCATTTTGCTTTCAAAGGTTTCTCTTGGGAAAAGCTTCCTGCCTTGACTATTGAAATAGAATAGGAAAGCCTCGAGAACAAAGTTCTTCCTTGAGGAGCTAATTGTGTTAAATATTAGTAGCTCATAAAAAATTCTCCTCTCTTTTGTCAAAAAGAATAATGTAAAATACTCCCACCGTCATCCCATTTTAAGTGTTCTCTATGAGGAAATCAACTATTTAAGGAGTCAAAAATATTTTTTTATTTTTGAAGTAATTAACCTCAAAAATTGTGAAGTTAGTTAAATATATTTAAATAATTTATATATTTCAATATAGATCTCAAAAAATATGTAATATGGATCTTATTTGATGAATCTCAATTAGTTTTACTACAAAAAGTTTACAAAACCATGAAAAAATTGTGAATTTGAAGGTATAGACAATTTAAAAATGACAGGAACATCAACAATGGACAAATCAATTGAGATAAAAGGAGTACTTTTCAATAGTAAAACTAGAATTTTTGTACGTTTTGATGGTTGTTTTTAGAAAGAGGACAAATATTTTGGAACATCCCAAAATAAAAGCGTAGGTAATAGTAATATGTATTCCCTCCGTTTCTTAATAATCGTCTATTCCATTTTGGGATGTTTCATAATGGTAAGTCTCATTCAAAAAGGTAAACAAAAAAGTCTGTTGATTTCCAAAAGTTATACAGTACCTCATAAATGATGAAAAAAAGTTTTAAAAGTGAGACATACTCTAATGCATGTCCCTTTAAAAAATTAAAATTCCCAAAATGGTCCATCTTATATAGTATTGCAGGATGGATTTTCGTGAGGAGTGTCGTGAGAGTGACAAGTGGCACTTATAACTTTTCAACGGGAAAAGAAAAAATTTAATGTATAAATATTAAACTTGAAAATTCAAAAGAAAAGGTGAAAAGGAAACCTAAGTGGCTATTTGATAATCAACATCTACAAACCAATCCATATGCCTAATGTTGTACGTATCTAAGGAATTGATTGGACATTTGAATTTCAAATTCTTAATTTAAAAGCTATTTTTACTAAATTTTGAATATGACACCTTTTTTTAACTTGAATTCCTACACCTAATATAATCCCTTCCTCCTATTACCTAATTAATCAAAGATATCACCTAATTAATCAAAGATATCAGTTGACACCCGAGTAATCCTATTACTAACTAAATCCCTTGGTCTATGGGATTGTTTAATTTCTCAAAACAATTCTCCCTCCCACCTTTTATATCTTAAAAGCCCAAAAAATATTGTACTCATTAGAACGCCATTTATCCATCAGGATCAAGGCCAACTAACTTTACACGTCTAACATATCGGTAAGTTTTTTATTCCAACACTATCATTGACTCAATTACTTCTTTAACTTATGTATTTTCGATTTTTCAGTGCAATCCCAAAGATTCAATATTGGAACATGAAAGGTATGTTTTTATTTAGACTTGGTGTTTGATTCAAACATCGACCAAGTAACATAATCAGGTATACAATATGTGGATTTGTAAGAATGTGTTTATATACACCACTGATGTAATTATATATAAGTGGAGTTTTTAATTTAATTCATAATTTGGTTTCTTTTGCAGAAAATTGGGAGAAAAAAATATGAAAGTGTGAGAGAATAGTCTCAATATTTACTAGCATTTAACGGCTTAATGTAATTCCAGAGCAATTCATTATTGCGCCTGTCATTTCTCATGTTGGGTAATTGTTTGATAGAACTTTTATTCTTTCTTCATTCTTACCTTTTTGTAAAGTCATCTCAATTTTTTATTTTTTATTTTTTGGTTAGAATTGAGTTTGGCATTATAAAATGCTGATGTGCTATGGGTTTATGTATTTTGTGTCCATTTACTTTTGTTATTTCACACCGAAGTTTTTTTACTACATATTGCGATTTCTAATGTATGGGAATTTTGGTGACATTGACAATAGTTAGTTAATACGCTCTCATTGATAGGAAAATTTTAATTGCACACTATGTTGTATAGTTGTAATTAAACGTCAATCAAGTGCTATGTATTTTCATTGTGCTATAAACCATTCTCTTTTTGCCATAAAGTTGATAAAGTTTGATGATGTTGGTTGAGGGAGGTGGAAGTTAGGGTTAAATCTAAAGAAATGAAGAGAGGACTTATATGCTACTATAAAAAAGAGAGAAAAATATATTTTCAAGCCATTTTTCAACATTCATTATAGGAAATCTATAGTCTACAGTATGGGGTGACTTTGCATAATGAGAGATCTGAAAAAGACACTATTGGAAATTTTCTAATTGTTTAGACATTTTTAAAAAATGCTATTATTGAAAAAATATCGAAAAATAGGTCATAATAAAAAAGTGAATTCATTTATTTCAAAATAAAAACTCTAATGCCTATACAAGCTGCAAAATAATATCTGATTTGAAAAGAAAATGTGTAAAGCCTCTATTATCTCTACCATTAAAAAAGCCATAGATATCTCCTAAACAAGTGTTGCAAAAAGAATTTGCAAGTGAATTAGATTTTGTTTCTTTCCATCCGAACTGCATTTTTTTCGATAAGCTATAAATTTTATAAAGCTCAAACAAAGGAACTAAGAGGCCTAAGCCAAAACAAGAAAGGATCACAACCTATCTGCACAAAGCTATACAAAGCTAGAAAAAGCATGAAAACTACTAGCCTAAGGAACAAAAATTCTGGGAGACACTCTCCATCTAATGGCAAACAACCGGTTAGAATCATTCTTTTTAATGCCCCTCCAGGAAGCCATGCAGACCCTAACATCCGAACTGCATTTAATTGAATCTAACTATTTTAAACCAATACGTTCTATAAATTGTTGCAATCTAATTTTATTTTTTTGGGTAGGTTATGATGCAATCAACGAGGCTCCTATTCACTCGACTTACTATGCAACCAGAGATCCTTCTGTTTACTCGAGGGCAAAGTCAAACGAAAAAAGTGCAAAGGCATCCATTATAATGGAACCCAATCTACTACTAGGCCATTCTTCCGTTAAATTGTTGGCATCAATATTAATTAAAAATAGTGTTCCAATTATCTAAATGGAACTTTTTGATGTTGATTGCGTGATATGACTCTACAACTACCCATTTATTGTATGAAGACTTGGGAAGTTAAACCTCTTGATTGATCATTGTACTAATTAGGTGAGATAACCATCTTTGTTAACCGGTTGGAGTTATTGTAATCAATAAAATTTCTACCATTAGTGTAGGTTCATACTGATTGAGAGGTTCAAAAGTATACATCTTTATTTTTTTTGCACGGCAAAAAAGGATTTTATTAATCAAATATACAATATTAAACAGGGCAAGAGAAAAACAACAAAACCTCTCGAGACTCAAAAAATTGGAAGACTGACCAGAAGACAACCAAACAATCAAAGGGAAAAATAACCTACACACAACCTCAATCCCAACTTATACCAAAAGTATACCTCTTTCATAGGCGTTATTTTGAAAAATAGTACGCAAACATTTTTGTTTAATTCCCGTGCATAGCACGGGTTTCACGCTAGTTATTTTATATGGAACGAGGAAAAAAATTTGTTCACCCTCACCAAAAGTGGGTGAACAAAACTCTCACCCTGATTGGTTGTAATGGTGTGGAGTCCACTAAAAATTGTGTGGATCCCACCACAAAGTAATGTCATGCTTACCAAAAAATGTATTAATTCCGTGGACCCCACAACATTTCAATCAATCCGAGTGAGGGTTTTATTCACCCTCTTTTTGGTAAGGGAAAACAATTTTTTTCTCATGGAACGGAGGGAATATGTGGCTCCTCTCCAATAATAAGAGATAAGTTTTCCATCCAGTCCCTTCTTTTTCAGGCTCATATCGGCTCCATATCGATGATCCGAATCATACATTATATGTAAATCTCATCAAATAATTCAAACAAGCAAAAGTTTGTGTTGATCGCATACCATTTGATAACTAATCGGATCACATTAATCTTGAAAAAAAATGTATTAGACACATTGCATAAAACTGCCTTTGGATCATGTAGTAGACTTTGATACAACGGGGCCAACAGGCACATCTCTCTCTCTCTCTCACACACACACACACACACTCTCTCTCCCAAGCTCCAATTCAATGGCCGCCTCCGAAGCAGGACAACATCACCAACACGAAACCAACACTCCCTCCGACAACCTCCCTCTGGTTCTCATCCATCGGATTCCACAATTCGACCTTTCCTACAAATCCTGGCTTCCCGCCACCAAATTCCGCCTCCTCGACCCACTAGACCAATCCTTCTCCTCCACCCCATCGGCCCAAACCCTAGCCCAATCAGCCCGCCTCCTCCTCTGCCTCGGCCCCTCCCCGCTCACCCAACACACCCTCGATCGGTACCCCTCGATCGAGTGCGTGGTGGGCTCCAGTGCTGGACTCGACCACCTCGACCTCTCCGACTGCCGCCGCCGTGGCATCACCGTCACCAACGCCGGCGACGCCTTCTCCGACGATGTTGCTGATTTTTCTGTCGCCCTCCTCTTGGATGTTCTCCGCCGTGTGTCGGCTAGCAACCGATATGTTCGGGCCGGGTCGTGGCCCGTGAAGGGAGACTATCCTCTTGGTTCCAAGGTGATTTTCCATCTTTCTCAACCATTTTTTGTGCTCATCGGCATCTGCTTCTTCATTAGGCTGTACTTGAACTCCTAGCATTGTAATTAAGCTTTCTGTTGCTTTTTGAAAAACAAAACCATAATACGTACTCAGATTTCGGATAGGATGGCAAACGAATTGAGCCGAGCTGAGCTTTAAGGTGCTTGAACTCGGCTCGTTTAAAACTTAATGAGCTCGAGCTCAAATGAAGGGAGAGGTCATTTCCGTGTTTTTGTTATATTCGATTTGATTCTGCGTTTATTTTGTGCTGATCGGTACCTGTTTCATTGGGTTATACATGAACTTAATTAGACTAAGCTTTTCAACTCATATTGCAATGTGGTTAATTCGTTTCGGAGGGACGTGTATATTATCTGCATATAGAAACTGGATCAGAGTATTTCCAACTAGGTTGCAAATGAGCCGAGTTTCAATGTGTTTGAGTTTAGCTCATTTAAAATTCTTGAAGGTGGAGCTCAGCTCAAGCTTGAATCAAGCCCCACGTTATGAGTCCATATCCTCTCATGTTAACCGGCCCACCCATTTAACAAATTAAAGGCTGATATTACACTTTCATTAAAGCAAAGCCAAAACGACGTCGTAATCAAAGCAACAAACATAACATTCACAGAATTCAAATATTTCAAGGTTCAAGAAGATGCTACATGGAGTCATGGACCTAATATGATTTCTTTGAAGCAATTTCAGCAAGTCCAGAATAATTTCATTAGGATATCTTTTGGTTACATATCAATGTCCAAGCATGTATTTGCAAAAAAACATGAATTGCAAAAGGGGACCTTGAAATACAAGAAGCAATCTAGTGAATTTCCCAGATAAAGAAAACAGTAAATGAAGAAAAACCAAGAATTCATCTCCAAGCATCTCAACGAAAGTGGATAAGAATCGGGTTTTTTTTTCTTTTTTTCTTTTTCTCTAGACCCTAAGGGTTTGTATGGAACTTGAAAGTATAAAATATTTCCTCTCCTTTGTTTGGTTTGAGAGGAAAAAGAAGACAAATGACCAAATATAGTACCTAGGAATAGTGAAATTTTCTTTGTTTTCTTCACAATTTCCTTCATTATTTTCCTTTCCTTCCTCCATTTTCCACAAGTTCAAAACATTTCATAAACGACATCGTTTTCGATCGTTTTAATGAAAATGGAATCTCGGCCTTTGATTTGTTAAATAGAGAGGTGTCACTTCCTAGTCATCACATGAGAGGATCTGGACTCCCACGTTATAGGTTGTCTTGATATAGCCATGGGTCAAGTATTCGGTACCAACAGTCTTACAAATCTTACTCCCGTGCTGTACTATGGTAAAACCATCTTACTTGCCCACACGGTTCTGTGGAATACCAGAATGTTCCTCTTAGCAATACCACAATTTTGAGTTCTTGTACTAGATTCTAAAACCATTTTAGTTCTTCACTTTTGGAAGTGTCTTTTATTTATTAATACTAATGATCACAACTGAAAGCCTTAAATCTACTTATCTTCAAGTTCACAGTGGTAATTTTTGTTATAATAATAGTGGTTGTTCTATTTACTGTTCATGGTACATTTCTTTATTTATTATTAATATTGTTATGACATTTTGATCTTATCTAGAAGAGAAAAGTAACAACTCAAGGAAAATCCATACTGTAAGTAAAACTAAAATAAACTCCTGGATTTCCAGTTTTAGTGCTAAGACATTAAATTTTTGCAAATACTTTGTCCCTCACCTTTTTCATCAGCTTTTCTTATTGCTTCTTCATGTTTATATGCCATAATTCATGCTTCCGTTTGATATCTAACTGCACTAGTTGTATTCTTGAGCTTGGTTTACAAACAACTTATATTATGACATGATTATCATTTCAGTTAGGGGGAAAGCAGATTGGTATTGTGGGGCTGGGAAGTATTGGTTCCAGGATTGCTACAAGGCTGGAGGCTTTTGGCTGCAGTATCGCCTACAACTCAAGGAAAAAGAAACCTCACGTTCCGTTTCCTTACTGTGAAAATGTCCATGATCTTGCAACAAAAAGCGACGTTTTAATTATCTGTTGTGCATTAACAAACAAAACCCACCACATGATTAACAAGGATATCATGACTGCACTGGGAAAGGAAGGTGTCATTGTTAATGTTGGACGTGGGGCACTTATTGATGAGAAGGAACTGGTTCAGTTTTTGGTGCGAGGTGACATTGGAGGTGCAGGGCTTGATGTATATGAGAATGAACCCGTTGTGCCCAGAGAATTGTTTGGATTGGATAATGTTGTGTTGTCTCCGCATAGAGCTGTTGCCACCACAGATGCCATTTTAGCTCTCCACAAGGTAGTCATAGCCAATTTAGAGGCTTTCTTTTCAAATAAGCCTTTGGTGTCGCCAGTGGAGCTTGAATGAAAGCAATTATCGGTAAATTTAGGTCAATAAAAGATTGATTGGTGGAAGACAACATGATGTTGTGCATCCGCTTACTTTGTCAAATTCAAAAATCAGAGGAGCTGCTGTATCTCCTGAAGTTCTTGTAAAATGGTAAGTTCTGAGATCACTTAATTGATGTAGAATGTGGGTGCATTGAGTTGGATTATGCTTGATAAGAGTCGAGTGAATTCCTCTACGTATGTCTGGCGTGATCGAGCTTGGTTTCTCCATCAGTTGGACAACTCTGTCCGGGGTGGTGTATGTCTTTCATATGCAGCGAGCAAAACTTATAGAGCAGCACCAGATCTTATACATAGTGCAGTTCAATCACGATTGAGCAGCACCAGATCTACTCAGTTGAGACAATGTTGCCACTCGGAGCTCCATAATGCCGCATCACCAAGACCACGCAAAACACCCAACAGCTGCACCACAGAGAGCACCAATCGGATGAAGACTGCCGCCCAAGGACCACGCAAAACATTCCCAGGATCGTTTTTGTTTTCTATATATTCAATTTAACAGGATTTCATTGCCAATCGTTTGTAATAGTCGAACATTTATGGTTTAAATGCTTGGTATAGATGTGAAAATTGCTTTGTAAAGGTTGTGATTCTTGAGGTATGATTGACAAGGAAACTTTCGTGCAGGAATTTGGTAGAGAGAGATTTCATGGAATATTTATAGGAATCTATCATGATATTTGATGATATATTTTTATCTGTTTATTGATTGTCTGAATTTTTGGCCGAGATTTGTTGTGTTGGTGAATATTGATTCAGGGATATATGATTTGCGTAAAATATTTCGGTACACATTATGCATATGATTTGTGCCTGTATTTTTTTTTTTGCCATTTTCATGGTTTATTTACTGGGGTTGGGAATGGGTCATGAAAAGTTTTACGGACCAATTTACCCAACTTTCTATGAACGTTTTTGTGATGATGACTCTGTAAATGGGTTATGAAGTAAGTGTAATTTGTTCACAAATTTCATGGCAATGATTCCCATGTACTAAATTAAAATCATGTAAAAATTTTCCAATTCAGCGGAATATTGTCAAAATAATAAACGACAAATAACGACGCCCAGTTGGTACACATTAATGGGTGTTTGGGAAGGGAAATGTTGAGAACAAACCTAACCTTTTGAAAATTATACACAAACTGGCTATGCTGAGACTCGAACCAAAGACCTTAAGGTTGGGCCGAGTCTTTACCATTGCACCACCACCAGTAGTCCCGTTATTGTTCAAGACAATAAAAAAAATGATAAAAATTCATATGTAGTCGTTTATTAGATCGGGAACTTGTTAGTTAATGGCACATTTACAGAGTTTGATATTCGTAGAATGTTTTAAACACTTTTTTATTATTATCATATACCATGATAGGTCATTGGTAATTAGCTGAATTAGTGTTTCTTTTATTATATTAATTAATGATATATTTGTTCTAATGGTTCATAGTGTACTAATGTACTTACTGGTAATTAATACATGGGACATTTACAGAGTTTGATATTCATGGAATATTTCATGCAAGTTCTTGATTGGTTGGTACCGAGAAATTGTCAGCAGTATTTCATTATAGATTTGCTGTGGAATCCTGTTTTTAAGGTTTGTTCAACATTGTGACAGGAGTTAAGCCTACCAAGTTCAAAAGGGGAGCTAGGTTGAGGCAGGGTAGTCCTCACAAAGAGCCTCCTCCCGTGGCTCTCCGTCGATCTACACGGTTTCGAGAGCCTCCAAGAATCCCCTTGGATGGCGATTTCATTGGACCTCGACATAATTTGACACAGGTGGTGGGTGATTCTCCTTCATCCACTAGAGATCAAAACAAAAAGAAGCTTAAGGAGAAAATCAAGATGTTAAAGGCTTCAAGAACCTAGTTCTTGAGGCTCACATGTCATTCTTTTGTTTTGGTGTTTTTGTGTTGCTTCTTTGTAGCGTGCTCTGAGCTTAGTTGGATATCTATTTTGTTGCATTTAGGTTTTAGATTTTCTTCTCTTTTTTCTTTCTTTTCCTCCTGGGGTATGCCCCTTGTAGGCTGTATATTCGGTTTTCCTTTTTTTCTATTTCAAGCTTATTTATCCAAAAAAAAAGGTTGAGGCAAAAAGAATTAGAAGTTGACAATACGCCTTCCTCAAAGAAACAATCGAAATCTGTTAAAGGTAAGTGAACACGAAAGATCGTGGAGCCCAATTCGGTTTTCTCAGAAATAATATTGAATCCCGACCTCAAACCTGGAAAAGCGGCTGAAATACACAATCAGTTTTTTGGTAAATAAAATACCATTCTGAATTCGTGTGAAGCCTTAACTATGTAGAATATATTCGTAATGGAACGTGATATAAAAATCAATTTCGAGGATGGGGATTTTATGAATTACTTACCAAGTTTATCGTATTCTTATGTACATATCATGCTTGTTTTCATGGTTTATTTATTGTTTTATTACAAGACGGACCTCGCGAAATACAAGTAGGGGGGGACTTGCCGAATCCAATGTTGTAGTTAATACAGTCGGTGGTCGGGCATCCTGAAAAAACGGTCGACATCTTTTAGTGGAAAAGGAGGGATAAAGATCAAGAAAACCCGTTTGACCGAACATAATAATGAGAATGAGGGAGAAGTACGTGACAGAGCAATCAAATCAAGCCTAAGAGGCATAATGACGTTGATTAAGGAACTGAATTTGAGGACTTGTGACAAGGAAGTGTTGAAGAGAACTCTGTTTTGGGGAATGTTTGAGGCTATTATTGAAAACCAGTTGTCTCCTACATGATGCCGTAAAAGGGATAAGATGATTATTGAAATAATCAATACGTATGATCCTGTCACGGGGAAATTTCAACATGTAAGGGAATCTATGGAGGTAACATGCGCTGACATGGTTAGCATCTTCGGCGTATCATGTAGGAATGAATCTGTCAGCCTCAAATATGGTTGCAAAGAAGAGGTCAAGTTGGTTGCAAAGAAGAGAAATATTTGAATCTAGGTTGACGAGTACGTCACTGAAACAGCTTTTGAAAAAATATATGGGGAGTGATGAGAAGGACGATGTAGAAGATATTGCAAGGTTGCTATGTTTGTACCTCTTCCACACATTTTCTTCCCGACTGGAACTATGGTTAAATTGGTCTATATAGAATTAGAGGTGTCAAACGTGCCCGCCGAGCCGTGCCGTGCAGCTTTTCTTCCGGGCCAACCGTGCTCCGTACCGTGCCCGTTTACTTAATAGAGCCATGCCGTGGCATTTTAATTGTGTCGTGCCAATTTTTAGTCGTGCCGTGCCGTTTTGTAGCCGTGTCAGACATCCTCGAAAAAGCGGTCGACATCTTTTAGTGGAAAATGGAGGGATAAAGATCAAGAAACCCCGTTTGACAGAACTTACTAATGGGAACAAGGGAGAAGTACTTGATAGATCAAGCCTAAGAGGCATAGTGACGCTGATTAAGGAACTGAATTTGAGGACTTGTCATAAGGAAATTTGTTGAAGAGAACTCTGCTCTGGGGAATGTTTGAGGCTATTATTGAAAACTAGTTCTCTCCTACACTATGCCAAAAAAAGGGATAAGATGATTATCAAAATAATCAATACATATGATCCTGTCACGAGGAAATTTCAACTCGGAAGGGAATCTATGGAGCTAACACACGCTGACATGGTTAGCATCTTCGGCATATCATGTGGGAATGAATATGTTAGCCACAAATATAGCTGCAAAGAAGAGGTCAAGTTGGTTGCAAGAAGGGAAATATCTGAATCTAGGTTGACGAGTACGTAACTGAAACAACTTCTGAAAAAATATGTGGGGAGTGATGAGAAGGACGACGTAGAAGATGTTGCATGCTTCCTATGTGTGCACCTATTCCACACATTTTTCTTCCCGACTGGAACTATGGTTAAAAGGGTCTATCTGTAATTAGAGGTGTCAAACGTGCGCACCAAGCCGTGCCGTGCAACTTTTCTTTTGTCCATACGTGTTAAGTACTGTGCCCATTAACTTAATCATGCCATTCCTTGCCATTTTTAATCGTGTCGTGCCCACTTTTAGTCATGTCGTGCCGTGCTGTTTTATTGCCGTGCTTGGCATCCTCGGAAAAGCGGTCGACATCTTTTAGTGGAAAAGGAGGGATAAAGATCAAGAAACCCCATTTGACAGAACTTACTAATGAGAATGAGGGAGAAGTACTTGACAGAGCAATCAGATCAAGCCTAAAAGGCATAGTGATCCTGATTAAGGAACTGAATTTGAGGATTTGTCACAAGGAAGTGTTGAAGAGAACTCTGTTCTAGGGAATGTTTCAGGCTATTAATGAAATCCAGTTGCCTCCTACACGATGCCGTAAATGGGATAAGATGTATATCGAAATAATCAATACGTACGATCCTGTCACGGGGAAATTTCAACTCGTAAGGGAATCTATGGAGCTAACATGCGCTGACATGGTTAGCATCTTCGGCATATCATGTGGGAATGAATCTTTCAGCCTCAAATATGGCTGCAAAGAAGAGGTCAAGTTGGTTGCAAGAAGAGAAATATCTGAATCTAGTTTGACGAGTACGTCACTAAAACCGCTTTCGAAAAAATATGTGGGGAGTGATGAGAAGGACGATGTAGAAGATGTTGCAAGGTTGCTATGTGTGTACCTCTTCCACACATTTTCTTCTTGACTGGAACTACGGTTAAATTGGTCTATCTAGAATCAGAGGTGTCAAACGTGCCCGCCGAGCCGTGCCGTGCAGCTTTTCTTCCGTGCCAACCGTGCTCCGTACCGTGCCAATTTACTTAATAGTGCCATGTCGTGGCATTTTAATCGTGTCGTGCCAATTTTTAGTGGTGTCGTGCCGTTTTGTAGCCGTGTCAGACATCCTCGAAAAAGCGGTCCACATCTTTTTGTGGAAAAATGAGGGATAAAGATCAAGAAACCCCGTTTGATAGAACTTACTAATGGGAACAAAAGAGAAGTACTTGATAGAGCATTCAGATCAAGCCTAAGAGGCATAGTCACGTTGATTAAGGAACTGAATTTGAGGACTTGTGACAAGGAAGTGTTGAAGAGAACTCTGATCTTGGGAATGTTTGAGGCTATTATTGAAAACTAGTTCTCTCCTACACGATGCCACAAAAGGGATAAGATGATTATTGAAATAATCAATTCAAATGATCCTGTCACGGGGAAATTTTAACTCGGAAGGGAATCTATGGAGCTAACACACGCTGACATTGTTAGCATCTTCGGCATATCATGTGGGAATGAATATGTTAGCCACAAATATAGCTGCAAAGAAGAGGTCAAGTTGGTTGCAAGAAGAGAAATATCTGAATCTAGGTTGACGAGTACGTCTCTAAAACAACTTTTGAAAAAATATGTGGGGAGTGATGAGAAGGACGACGTAGAAGATGTTGCAAGCTTCCTATGTGTGCACCTCTTCCACACATTTTTCTTCCCAACTGGAACTGTGGTTAAATGGGTCTATCTATAATTAGAGATTGCAAACGTGCCCGCCTAGCCGTGCCGTGTTGCTTTTCTTCTGTCCAAATGTGCTCCGTACCGTGCCTGTTTAATTAATCATGCCATGTCTTGCCATTTTAATCGTGTCGTGCCCATTTTTAATCGTGTCGTGCCCTGCCGTTTTATTGTCGTGCCTGACATCCTCGAAAAGGCGGTCGACATCTTTTTGTGAAAAGGGAGGGATAAAGACCAAGAAACCCCGTTTGACAGAACTTACTAATGAGATCAAGCCTAAGAGGCATAGTGATGCTGATTAAGGAACTGAATTTGAGGATTTTTCACAAGGAAGTGTTGAAGAGAACTCTGTTCTGGGGAATGTTTGAGGCTATTATTGAAAACCAGTTGTCTCCTACACGATGCCGTAAATGGGATAAAATATTTATCGAAATAATCAATACATATGATCCTGTCACGGGGAAATTTCAACTCGTTAGGGAATCTATGGAGCTAACATGCACTGACATGGTTAGCATCTTCGGCATTTCATGTGGGAATGAATCTGTCAGCCTCAAATATGGTTGCAAAGAAGAGGTCAAGTTGGTTGCAAAGAAGAGAAATATCTGAATCTAGGTTGATGAGTACGTCACGGAAACAGCTTTTGAAAAAATATGTGGGGAGTGATGAGAAGGACGATGTAGAAGATGTTGCAAGGTTGTTATGTGTGTACCTGTTCCACATATTTTCTTCCTGACTGGAACTACGGTTAAATTGGTCTATCTAGAATTAGAGGTGTCGAACGTGCCAGCCGAGCCGTGTCGTGCACCTTTTCTTTCGTGCCAACCGTGCTCCGTACTGTGCATGTTCACTTAATTGTGCCATGTCGTGGCATTTTAATCGTGTCGTGCCAATTTTTAGTCGTGCCGTGCCGTTTTGTAGCCGTGTCAGACATCCTCGAAAAGGCGGTCGACATCTTTTAGTGGAAAAGGAGGGATAAAGATCAAGAAACCACGTTTGACAGAACTTACTACTAGGAACAAGGGAGAAGTCCTTGACAGAGCATTTAGATCAAGCCTAAGAGGCATAGTGACGCTGATTAAGGAACTGAATTTGAGGACTTGTCACATGGAAGTGATGAAGAGAACTTTGCTATGGGGAATGTTTGAGGCTATTATTGAAAACTAGTTCTCTCCTACACGATGCCACAAAAGGGATAAGATGATTATCGAAATAATCAATACCTATGATCCTATCACGAGGAAATTTCAACTCGGAAAGGAATCTATGGAGCTAACACACGCTGACATGGTTAGCATATTTGGCATATCATGTGCGAATGAATATGTTAGCCACAAATATAGCTGCAAAGAAGAGGTCAAGTTTGTTGCAAGAAAAGAAATATCTGAATCTAGGTTGACGAGTACGTCACTAAAACAACTTCTGAAAAAATATGTGGGGAGTGATGAGAAGGACGATGTAGAAGATGTTGCAAGCTTCCTTATGTGTGCACCTCTTCCACACATTTTTCTTCCCAACTGGAACTATGGTTAAATGAGACTAATCTATAATTAGAGGTGTCAAACATGCCCGCCATGCCATGCCGTGCAGCTTTTCTTCTGTCCAAACGTGCTGCATATCGTGCCCGTTTACTTAATCGTGCCATGTCTTGCCATTTTTAATCATGCTGTGCCCATTTTAATCGTGTCGTGTCGTGCCGTTTTTTTGCCGTACCTGACATCCTCGAAAAGGCGGTCTACATCTTTTAGTGAAAAGGGAGGGATAAAGGTCAAGAAACCCCATTTGAAAGAACTTACTAATGAGAATGAGGGAGAAGTACTTGACAGAGCATTCAGATCAAGCCTAAGAGGCATAGTGTTGCTGATTAAGGAACTGAATTTGAGGATTTGTCACAAGGAAGTGTTGAAAAGAACTCTATTCTGAGGAATGGTTGAGGCTATTATTGAAAACCAGTTGTCTCATACACGATGCCGTAAAAGGGATAAGATGTTTATCGAAATAATCAATACGTATGATCCTGTCACGGGGAAATTTCAACTCGTAAGGGATTCTATGGAGCTAACATGCGCTGACATGGTTAGCTTCTTCGGCATATCATGTGGGAATGAATCTGTCAGCCTCAAACATGGCTGCAAAGAAGAGGTCAAGTTGATTGTAAGAAGAGAAATATCTGCATCTAGATTGATGAGTACATCACTGAAACAGCTTTTGAAAAAATATGTGGGGAGTGACGAGAAGGACGATGTAGAAGATGTTGCAGGTTGCTATGTGTGTACCACTTCCACACACTTTCTTCCTGACTGGAACTATGGTTAAATTGGTCTATCTAGAATTAGAGGTGTCAAACATGCCCACATATAATAATGTAGGACTTTTGATTTTGAACCAATCAGGAAATAAACACCGACCCAAGGCCATAGGGAAAGCACGGGGTAATTTCCTTGTAAAGTAGACGCTGGGAATTATTCTAATGATTCACCTCTAGAAACTGTGTGAACTTTGAACTCACTTGGAACGCTGTGAACTCTATGTTCTCTCAATGTTTAGAGTTGTCATTTTATGCAATTTCGATGAGATCTTTAAAATTAGTGTATAAATTTTTGGGGAAAAAAAATGCTTATACATTAGATTTTAAGTGCAAAATGCATAAAAACCCAAAAAGGGCAAGTAATTTGCTGGTCCGTACTCCAAGTTATTTCGTTGGTAGCCAAGTATTGCTTTGTTAGCTAGGCCTCTTACTAGTATAAATAAGTGTGTAAGCCTATGACATGATTCATTCAATTATCAATAAAGTTTATAGAGTTTGTCTACCTCTTTCTCTTGTGAATTCGAGAACCTAGCTATCTCGTTTGGAATAGTGCGCTAACTATTCTCTCGTGAATTCCGCTGCGTCAATTTCTAATTAGAGGGTTGTGAATGGGATATATCTCACAAAGGATGGTAGAGGCCATTAGAGCTTGCTTATGGTATAAGTCAAAGCAGTGGCGGCTCCAGGAAATTTGAACTTGGTGTTCAAAAATTACCTTAACTCTATTATCCCTATTAACTAGTCATATATAAACAATTTTTTACCTATTAGTTTGAATAATGTGACCAAATAAAATAATACTACGATAATATGTAGGATATATGTCACAATTGCATGTTCTTGGCGAATTCTATTTTTTAAGCCAACCAGAATTAAACCAGCACATCAACTAATTTTCGACGTTCCGGATTGTAAAAAATCGAGTTTTAAACGTCCAAATAGTTTAAACTCTTTGCGTGAATAGATTGTAAAAAATCCGAAACGTCCAAAACGCTTTTAGCCGGTTGAGTTGAGTTGGTGTACACTTGGGGTACCCATGTGTGGTGTACCGATAGACGGGTTGTTTGATGCCTATGGTAGAGCCGAAATGAAAAGGGATGTACTGCAAAAGGTGAACAAATTTTGCTCTCGCCCTCTTCCCGCAGCATTAAAAGCAAAACAAATTTCTGCTCTAACATTTCGTCTCATAAAGATTCGTAACATTCTCTCCGCCTATCTCTCATACACATGCAAAGATGAAGCGAACGAAGGGAACGAATATTATTAAAGATGAAGCAAAGCATCTGAAAGGTACGTTTGAGAGATGAAATAATTTTATTCTTGTTATTTCCAACTAGATAGACTCTTCTCATAAAAAGTTTAGAATCCAATGATGCTCTGTACGGGTGTTCAAAACTGGAAACCTCAATTTTAGTTTCTATATTTGGAGACTAAACGATAACACCCAAAAAGAAATAGCATGTGAACCTTTAAAACGATATGTATATTTGGTACATTTTGTTAAGAAGATAAAGAAACTAAATTTCAATATTGGGGAACTTAAATATTGATCTTGTATCATAGACATAATTAAATCCACCTACGAGTGGGTTTGCAAAAACCCTAACCCTTGGATAAGATCGGCGATTCGTGGCTAGATTTCATAAGTGGCAATTTCATACCCAGGATCGTTCTTCTTTTTTTTTTTTATCGGCAAAAGTAATTTCATTCATCACGAAAAATCAGGATACAAAATGAAATCAGAAAAAAATAGTAGGAAAAGAAATGCATTGAACAACTTCTCGCGAGATCTTAACTTACCTCTCCGCCTCTCAACTTTTTTAGAAAAAACTGTTAGCAAGACGCCAACAAAATAGCCAATGGGCTAAGCCCAAACAACTCCTAATGTTTGAACCAAACCCCAAATCACCCCAAAACCATTCAAGATTGGGCCGACCCACCTAATCCAATTACCCCAAAGGCCCACCTCTCCGCCTATCCCGATCGTCACCACCCCGCCACCGAGGGAAGCTCCCTTATGCCATCAAAATGAAGTGAACAGAGGAAAGGTTCTAAACTTATTCCAAGAACATAACTACAAGAAAACCCAAACCAAAATCACCCAAACGCCGCCACCCCAGCGACCTACCAACCACCGAACACCAAGCGCTGCACCGCCAGAGACAATGTTGCCACTCGGAGCTCCATAATGCCGCATCACCAAGACGAGCCTCAACCGCCCAAGGACCACGCAAAACACCCAACAGCTGCACCACAGAGAGCACCAATCGGATGAAGACTGCCGCCCAAGGACCACGCAAAACATACGCAGGATCGTTTTTGCTTTCTATATATTCAATTTAACAGGATTTCATTGCCAATCGTTTGTAATAGTCGAACATTTATGGTTTAAATGCTTGGTATAGATGTGAAAATTGCTTTGTAAAGGTTGTGATTCTCGAGGTTTGATTTGACAAGGAACTTTCGTGCAGGAATTTGGTAGAGAGAGATTTCTTGGAATATTTATAGGAATCTATAATGATATTTGATGATATATTTTTATCTGTTTATTGATTGTCTGAATTTTTGGCCGAGATTTGTTGTGTTGGTGAATATTGATTCAGGGATATATGATTTGCGAAAAATATTTTGGTACACATTATGCATATGATTTGTGCCCGTATTTTTTTTTTTTTTTGCCATTTTCATGGTTTATTTACTGGGGTTGGGAATGGGCCATGAAAAGTTTTACAGGACCAATTTACCCAACTTTCTATGAACGTTTTTGTGATGATGACTTTGTAAATGGGTTATGAAGTAAGTGTAATTTGTTCTCAAATTTCATGGCAATGATTCCCATATACTAAATTAAAATCATGTAAAAATTTTCCAATTCAGCGGAATATTGTCAAAATAATAAACGACAAATAACGACGCCCAGTTGGTACACATTAATAGGTGTTTGGGAAGGGAAATGTTGAGAACAAACCTAACCTTTTGAAAATTATACACAAACTGGCTATGCTGAGACTCGAACCAAAGACCTTAAGGTTGGGCCGAGTCTTTACCATTGCACCACCACCAGTAGTCCCGTTATTGTTCAAGACAATAAAAAAAATGATAAAAATTCATATGTAGTCGTTTATTAGATCAGGAACTTGTTAGTTAATGGCACATTTACAGAGTTTGATATTCGTGGAATGTTTTAAACACTTTTTTTTATTATTATCATATACCATGATAGGTCATTGGTAATTAGCTGAATTAGTGTCTCTTTTATTATATTAATTAATGATATATTTGTTCTAATGGTTCATAGTGTACTAATGTACTTACTGGTAATTAATACATGGCACATTTACAGAGTTTGATATTCATGGAATATTTCATGCAAGTTCTTGATTGGTTGGTACCATGAAATTGTTCAGCAGTATTTCATTATTGATTTGCTGTGGAATCCTGTTTTTATGGTTTGTTCAACATTGTGACAGGAGTTGAGCCTACCAAGTTCAAAAGGGGAGTGTAGGGGTCCGGTATACCGAGCACTTCGCTTATACGAAGAGACACCTCTTTACTAATCTCCGAGAGATTGACCTCGAGGGACTCTTCGGGTGTTCGATATGTTCGAATAAGACAAGTGGGAGTTCGGTCCCTCGTCTTGGCTCTTCGCCAAGACCTTTCCTATATTTGGACTCAATAGCGAGTGATCAGAGTTAATACCGAAGGCCTCGGGGCTTACCCGAGGGCTACCTTAACCGACTTTACAATGCTGGTGATACGTCGAGAGGCTCGGCGCTAAGTCAGCAATGCAGTTAATGCTGCATGTGCGTGTAACAAACTGTAATCATGATTAGTGACGTCATCCGAGCGGGTATGACACGCGTCAAGGTTTCATTGGTAGCATGCGTTTGCGATGCATTCCCCCAGTCCCGTCAGCCTGACGTCATCCGAACGGTAATCCCACGTGACGGGCACACTCATACTTGGAGATCAAGCCAGGAGATGGCCTATAAAAGGTAAACATGACCTCTTGCGAAAGGTACGCGCAACCCACTCTGAAAACCCTAGATCTACATTGCTTATCCACCTTCTGCCCGTACTTACTAAACCGTCGGAGTGTCGTTCTGGACTAAACGGTCCAGTCCGGCGCTAACGGTTTGCTCAGTGCGCAGGTTTAGGGCCAGTTCGAGAGAGTCAACACCATCTCCGTCGCTGACTACCGCCGTGAAGAGTAACCGGAGAAAGAGGGCTCCACAATTGGCGACTCTGCTGGGGACGAGTGATTTTCTTACCTTCCCGGCGCTCTTCTCTTCTTCTTGGAGAATACTCTTCCTCCTTCCTTTAGTTCTCTCATGGCGATCGTTGAAGACGACGGAACCGCCGGCGCGGCAGCCGGAGCCAACCCCGGTGGTGGCTCTCGAGCAGGCATTGTTACCCATCCTATTTCGGGCCTCACTCCAAGCCCAAATGCTTTTGACACCGTGCAGCAGATGCAGGAGCAAATGGCCACTATGAAGGCTCAGATTGAAGCTCTGACGAAAAAGCAGCCCACCGCCTCAGCCTCTCGATCAGGGCCCAGGCAACACAGATGACTCACCAAACCCAGCGCCCTTCGGTTAAGGATCGATTGGGCCAGCCATTCATCGTCACCGACGCCTCGGGACGGGTAATCCCCCCCAGACATCAAACTCCCTCTCCAAGAAGGCGTTCAGAAATTGTGCGTACAGAGCGCATCGCTCGGTCGGGAGGACATTCTTCAGCAAGCTCCCAGTCCACAACAGGGCGGTTCGGATCTCAGGCTGTCCGTCGTAGTGACACTCTGCCGTACGATAACCGCGAAAAGGCTCCGGTTGAGTACGATGCGGATGGGCGAGAGATCGTACGCAGAAAATCTGGTGGCCGTGATGACCGACGCGGCGACCGGCGCCGAGAACATGGTGACCGAGGCCTCTCAAAGAGTGCTCATCATGACAGAAGTCCGCGGCGAAACCAAGGCCACGGACACCATGACAACCCGGAGTACGATATGGACGATACCGGCGATTTTATAGTCGTTCGGGACCCACGTACCGGGGAGTCCAAACGATACAGAGCCGAAATTCAGCCTTCTGACTCCGGAAAAAAGGAAGGAACGCCCTCAAGAGCTCGACGAGAACGATCAGCGGCACAGACTGAACGCCAAAAGGGCATTCAGCACCGGCAAGGACTATGAGGCCCCTCGTCCAGCCGAGAAGCCAGCCGACTCAAGGCTCCGAAAAATCCAGGAGTCACCATTCCTTCGAGAAATCCAAGAGGCTCAGCCCCCGAGGAACTTCACGGTCCCGAAATTTACAAAGTATGACACTAAGACGGACGCCGTGATGCACCTCGTGCACTACCGACAACTGATGGGACTTTATGGCTACGACGAGGCCATGATGTGCAAGGCCTTCCCGGTGAGCCTTCAGGGGACCGGTCCAGTTTGGTTTAACCAACTACAACTGGGCTCCATCGGTTCGTTTGAAGAACTGGAAGAGGCCTTCACAGCTCGGTTCGTGATGAGCAGCACTCAACCAAAAACGATCGACGCTCTCGTTGGCCTAAAACGACAGTTCGGAGAGAAACTGAGAAAGTATGCCGAGCGCTACTGGGAGATTTACAACGCCATCGAAAGCTGTGACCCCCAGATGGCAGCCACATCCTTCAAGTACGGCCTGGACGAAACCTCGGCGATTTTCGAAGAACTAATGCTGAACCCCCCGGTAAACATGAGCCGATTGATGGAGACGGTGGAGAAGTTTGCTCAGTTGGAGGATGTCATATACGAGAGAAGGCTTTCAAGAACCTCGGGAAGTCAGAAGGCTAATGCTGGAGATTACTCGGGGAAAAAGCAAGTCAACACCGTCAAAACAGGGGCAGCAAAGGATGGAAGAAAGACAACGACTCGTGAAGGGATCGGGAACCGCGCAGGGAGCGGGAACCGAAACCTAACGAGTTCGTTGGCATAACGACAGTTTTCAACCTACCTCTCTACAAACTAATAAGGGAAATCTCTCGGGAACCATGGTTCGCTTGGCCAACTAACAAACTGGGAACAGCCGAAGGCCAACCAAACGATTGCAAGGTTAAATGCACTTACCACAACGAATTGGGACACTACACCACTGCTTGCCAACCCTTTAAGGAGTTCCTCGAAAGGCAGGTGACGCAGGGGCGCTTGAACCAGTTCGTTGACCGACAAAGAACAACGGCCCGAACACAACAGCCACAACAGAATAATCCTTCGGAAGAAGTGGTTGTCCACGTGATCCACGGGGCGGCGACTAAAGAGAAAGCTGCAGCGCTTCGGGCAGTGCCGAACAACTCCTCGCAAGTCCTTACCATTGGTGGAAACGCCAAGCGGAAGCTCTCGGACCGTGAGGAGCAGTTGACTATCACATTTACCGAACAAGATCTGAAGGATGTACAGCTGCCTCAGAGCGACGCTCTGTTAATTTCTGTTCACATGGGAATTCCCAGAGTCAAGCGAGTGCTCGTGGACCAAGGGAGCTCCACCGAAATCTTATACTATTCGGCGTTCAAGGCACTAAACCTGAATCCGGACCATCTGTTGCCGGCCGATTCCCCCCTCTTCGGATTCAACGGGGCTCCGGTTTGGCCGATGGTACGGATCGTTCTTCCGGTAAAGGCAGGATCGAGAAGCCTCCAGATAGAATTTGTCGTTGTCGACGCGCCGAGCCCTTACAACGCCATTCTGGGAAGAACTTGGTTGCACGAAATGAAGGCCATCGCTTCGACTTACTACCAAGTTGTCCGGTTCATCGGTGCCGAGGGATGGCAAGAAGACATCAAAGGTGACCAGATGGCAGCGAAGAGATGCCAGGTGAACACGGTACATATGAAGAAGAAAACCACGAAGGGAAAGAAGAAGAAGGAACCTAAAACTAGATCTATCGAGGAACCTGAGGGTCCGGCATTGGAGGACTTCGGGACAGCAGCGGAGGAGAAAGCGGTAGAGGACCTCGTCACTGTACCCATTAATGACGATGGGACTCGCTACTTTCTCCTCGGGTCGACACTGACAACCTTTGAAAGAGAGCAACTGGTGGACTTCCTCAAGAGGAACGTAGAGGTCTTCGCCTGGAAACCATACGAGATGCCGGGCATTGACCCCCAATTTATCTCCCACTCACTGAATGTCGATCCTCTCCGAAGGCCCGTAGTACAAAAATCGAGACGCTCGTCTCCGGCCCACTCAGACGCTGTTATAGCTGAGGTCGGGAAGCTACTTGACGCCGGGGCTATCCGAGAGGTCCAATATCCGACGTGGTTAGCAAATACCGTCGTCGTACCGAAGAAGAATGGGAAGCTACGCGTTTGCGAAGACTACACCAATCTGAACGATGCCTGCCTGAAGGACTGCTTTCCACTGCCATGGATCAATCAGCTAGTTGACGCTACGACGGGACACGCTCGGCTTAGTATGAGGGATGTCTATAGCGGATACCACCAGATTGCAATGGCAGTAGAGGACCAGGAGAGAACGGCTTTCATATCTCCCCGAGGGACCTACTGTTACAGAGTAATGTCGTTCGGTCTGAAGAACGTTGGGGCCACTTACCAGCGCATGGTAACAAAAATGTTCGCCAAGCAGCTCGGGGACACTATGGAAGTGTACATTGATGAAATGGTAGTCAAGAGCAAGCACGCTTCGGATCACTTAGAGCACCTCGACGAAATCTTTGCTGTCATGAAGAAACACAAGCTGCGCCTCAACGCCGAGAAATGCGCATTTGGTGTCGGTTCAGGCAAGTTTCTCGGATATATGGTTACCCGGCGGGGCATTGAGGCAGACCCAAAGCAGATATCCGCCATCCGGAACCTCAGAGCTCCGAGCACCATCAAGGAAGTCCAATGGCTCACAGGTATGGCCGCAGCGCTCAATAGGTTTATCAGCCGGTCTTCCGATCTGTGCCGACCTTTCTTCGAGTCCCTAAAAACAAGCAAAAGAAGTTTTCAGTGGACCGAAGAATGTGACCGAGTGCTGGGCCAACTGAAAAACTATCTCTCCCGAGCCCCTCTCCTTGTGATGCCCGTTCCTGAAGAAGATCTATATATGTACCTCTCGGTTTCTGGCCATGCGGTGAGCTCGGTTCTTGTGAGGAAAGAAGGGGCTAACTTCCAACCCATCTACTACTCCAGCAAAACCCTGATTCCTTCCGAGACAAGATACCTCCCTCTGGAAAAGTTGGTTTTGGCTCTCGTAACCGCTAAAAGGAAACTGTTGCCCTACTTCCAAGCCCATGCCATCATTGTGATCACCGAATACCCATTAAAGACCATGCTCCGAAAGGCCGACCTCTCCACTCGGATCTCAAAATGGAGCTTGGAGTTGGGAAACTTTGATATTCGATACGAACCCCGAACAGCTATTAAGGGACAGGCTCTGGCAGACTTTATTGCCGAACTGACACCTGAGCTCAAAGATAACCCCGAAGTCAACTTGAAGTTATCCGTAGAAGTCACAACGGAGGTTGGATCAGTTGGAACAACGATAGGGACTTCGACGGGGGCCGAGAAACCTACTGAAGAGAGAAAAGGCAAGGTATGGAAGATGTTTCAAGGAGATGTTTGGCGCCTACATATCGACGGAGCCTCAAACAGCCGAGGGGCTGGAGCTGGTGTCGTGCTCATCACACCGGAAGGTGTCATGCATGAAAATGCGTTAACTATTGGATTTCCGGCTTCCAACAACGAGGCTGAATATGAAGCACTTGTCTCCGGCCTTAAGATGGCCAAACACTTAGGTGCCGAGACAGTACTAGTATTCAGCGACTCACAGTTGATCGTGAACCAAATCAAGAATCAGTACAGCTTGAAAAACCCAAGGATGGAGAAGTACTACGACAAGGTTTGGGAGCTGATTAGAGAGATTGGAACCGTGGAAATTGAATGGGTGGGCCGAGAGCGAAACGCCCACGCGGACGCTCTGGCCTCCCTGGCAATAGCTTGTGCAGCTTCTCCCTAACCGAACCATCATCCTCGGGGAAGTAGAGAGTCCGAGCATCGAGCACGAGAGACAAGAGGTGCTACTCATATCCCTCGGCCCTAGCTGGATGGACGAAATCTACGCCTACCTCAAGCACGAAAAGCTCCCGACAGACAAGAAGGAAGCTCACAGGGTTAGGTGCAAGGCCTCTTACTTCTATTTGGATCCGAGCGATCAGATGTACCGAAGGTCCTTCACAGGCCCCGATTTGAAGGTCGTTCATGACTCCCAAATTGAGAACGTTCTCCGAGAGCTTCATGAGGGGAGCAGCGGATGTCATTCTGGCGGACGGTCCCTTTCCCATCGAGCTCTTACTCAAGGGTATTGGTGGCCGAAAATGAAGACCTCCGAGGAATACGCCAAAAAATGTGAACAATGCCAAAAGCACGCCTCCCACCTGCTCCAGCCTACCGAAGCCTTACACCATATAACCAGCCCTTGGCCTTTCGCGCAATGGGGGTTGGACATAGTGGGAAAGCTACCGACGGCTCCTGGAGGGTTCAAACACTTGATAACAGCGATAGATTACTACACCAAATGGGTGGAAGCCGAGCCCCTTATCACTATAACTGCTGCTGACGTAGAGTGATTCCTTTGGAAGAATATCATCTCTCGCTTCGGTGTCCCCTATGCGATTATTTCGGATAACGGGACCCAATTTGTGGCCGAAGCGATTGAGAAACTCTGCAAGAAGCACAGCATCCGGATCTTCCACTCCTCGGTGTCATACCCAAAAGGGAACGGGCAAGCCGAAGCATCAAACAAGACAATATCAGCAGGAATCAAAAGGCGCCTAACTCTGAAGAGGGGTAGGTGGGCCGAAGAGCTCCCAAAGGTTCTCTGGGGCTATCGAACCACACCCCGGCGCTCAACTGGCCGAACGCCATTCTCTATGGCATACGATATGGAAGCTGTTCTCCTCTAGCCACCCTAATCCCAACAGCTCGGACCGAATACTTTGATGTGCCGTCCAACGATGAGGCCATGGACAGGGAGCTCGACCTAGCTGAAGAGCTCAGGGACGAAGCACACCTGAAACATGCCTCATACCAGCAAGAGGTCTCTCTGGGATACAACAAGAATGTCCGGATGAGGCCCTTCAACGTAGATGATCTTGTGCTCCGGGAGGTGGTTCAGAAATCCAAAAAGACTAAGTTCAAACCAAACTACGAAGGACCCTTCCGAGTGGTTGCAAAGGCCGGACACGGGTCATACAAGCTAGCGGAAATGGATGGAACACCTATCGGCAACCCCTGGAATGCCACTAAGCTTAGAAAGTTCTATGCATAGGAAAAATTCTGTTAGAAGAGGTACATTTGGGCTGCTTGTTTTGCCCCCTTATTTATCTTTTTATCAAAAGATGCTCGGAGAATGAATGAAAAGACAATCTTTCGCTACAACTCTTGCTTATTCAGATCACTTTGTCAACACAATTAACAAGCCATTGGAAAATTTTCATTCAATTTTCTTATGGTGCCTCGGTTTCAATCCGAACAACTACCTCCCCTGATTGGTCCCGAGCAGGGGCTATCGGTGGAATTTTTTTCCAAGTATTGGAGAATTTCAAACTCCGTTTCTCGTTGCTTCGGTTTCAATCCGAGCAACTGTTTCCTCTGATTAGAACCGAGCAAGGGCTATGAGTGGAATTTTTTTCCAAGTGTTGGAGAATTTTAAACTCCGTTTCTCGTTGTTTCGGTTCCAATCCAAGCAACTATTTCCAATGATTGGCCCCGAGCAGGGGCTATCAGTGGAAAATTTTTCCAAACGTTTCCAAGTGTTAGAAAATTCTACACTACCGTTTTATGTTGCTTCGGTTCCATTCCGAGCAACTATTTCTTCTGAATAGAACCGAGCAGGGGCTATCAGTGGAAAATTTTCAAGTAGTGGAACGTTTTTTACTCCATTTCATTGTGCTTCGGTCCAAATCCGAGCAATTACTTTGATCGATTTATCCCGAAATAGGGGCTATTAGATGGATTCATTTCTCATAAACAGTATGAATTTTCTAAGTACTGAATGGTTTTCAAGCCATGCAAAAAACATACAAGGTGCAAGAAATAAACATTCAACCATTCAAATATGCCCATACAAAACATTCAAAAAACTTAGGCTACATCCTAAGACAAAACTTTCACCACTTCGGTGAAACCGGAGCATGGCGGGGTGGTGCTTGTTCGGTGCCATCTCCACATAAAACCTGTTTAGGAATATTACAACCTCTGGTATGGCAAACTCTAATTGTCCGGAGCCGTCCAGTAATATCAAAAACAATTACAAATAGAATAGTTCTCAGGATCTTATCCTACTTAAGTTACGGTAGGCTCTTCATTTTCCGAAGAGATGTTTTTCTCAGATGATCTCTCTGGATCTGGAACCTTCTCGGCATCTACAACATTTTCCGGAACCTCGCCACCATCCCCTTCGGGAGTCTCTTCGGCATCGTCTTCCAAACTGTCTTCAGCAACTGGAGACTCCGGCACATCAGGCACTTCACGCCTCGGATCATCGACCGGAATGCCAAAGGCATCACAAGCAAATAAGTACCCCTTGCCGAAGCCCTTGGTCTCACCGTCCTTTACCAGAGTATAGATGTCTCCGGCATAGACCTGACCCACCTCTTCAAAGCCTTCCGAATGACCCTCGGCTCTTGCAGCGTCTAAGGCCTTTTGATGCCCAGCTTTCTCCTCCTCCAATTGATCATCAGTCTTCTTCTTCATCTCCTCCAACCGCGCGAGCTCACCATTGAGCTTATCGTTTTCCTGACGAAGCTCCTCAGACTTTTTCTCGGCTGTCCCGACCTTTTCAAGGGCCGCGTCAGCTCGGCGTTTTAGCTTCTTAGCCGAGGTACTGAGGTCGAGAGCCTGGTCGTAAAGCTTGAACATCGACTGTCCGGCCTCCAGTACCAAACACAGCATCAGTATCAAAGAGAAACGAAAGAAAATGAACACAGCTCGGATAACGGGAAATTACCTTCACGATTTCTGCCGTGCAACGAAAGAGGTTATCCTCTAGTTTGTTCGGCACCAACTCAATATCTTTCTTGAGAGCCAGACCAGGGAGCAGCCCCATCGCGAGGCGAGGATTCTCGGCAATACTGTCATCTTCCATGATAACATTACCGTCTTCCTTCACCAGGACTGGGGAGAAGGGGCGCAAAATGCCCTCAACCCGGGAGCTTCCCGGCTGCAGCGCAGATGATGCATCAGTATCTAGTTTGGCTTCAGGGAGGTCATCCTCGATGGTATGAACTTCGGATATCCTTACCCATTTGGCCGCCCTCTCTTCCGCCGAAGGGGTCCCTTTGGACCGAGCAACTGTCTTCTTGTGCACGGTGGCAACAGGGACCTTGTCGGGTACGCCGGTGGAGCTCGGAGCGCTTTTCTTCGGTGCGCCCTTCTTGGCCTGAGATGCCAGTTCAGCCAACTTCGATTTTAGATCAATCTTCGGCGGCATTGTGTCTGAGGGTTCGGGGGAAACTCTATCGATGGGGATCCTTTCTTGCCCTTGAAGATCTTCTAGAGGTTGCTCCTCCAATAGCAACCGTTCGGCCTCAGAGATCGTGCGGCGTGCCTTGGATTTTTTAGGCTTCCTCTTGGGCTTCTTCCTGATCCAACTCCTGTAGGTCGGTATATAGCCGAGGAGGTCATGGGCCAATCTCCCCTGTACCTCGTATAACGCTTCGGAACAGTTCTTCCTTGCTATCCTCCTGAGCCTCCTTGTTTCGGGAGATGGAGCTACAAGAAAATCATCCGAAAGGTCAGTACACAAAAATACATGTAAAGTAAAGCAACAGGCAAAGTATGAATTAAGAACCGACCGACGTTCCCTCTAATAGTCGGAACGGGGAAAATATCATCATCAGGGGGCTCGGCAAAGTTGCTAGAAACCACCACGTACAGGTCAGCCCACTTCTCGGAGTCAGGAAAGTGCTCTACGATCTGCCGTTTCTTCGGACGGGTCATCAAGAAGTACCTCCCGAATGACTTGTTCCGGGACACAGCGTAGATCTTGAGAAGATCCCAAACACTGAGGTCCAGGTCATCCTTCAACATCATCTCGTAAGCCGAGCTAAGGACCCGGTAGCTGTTACATGTGAGCTGGTCCGGAGAAAGCCCGTAAGCATTCAGGAACGCTCGAACGAATTTGTTCATTGGAAACCGAACCCCTCCTTCCGTTATTGCCATCAAAGGGACATTGAGGTGGTTCGGTCCGTAGACGAGCTCTTGACCCTTCGTTTGAAGGGTCACATTGACATCTTCTGGAATGTCGTACTTTTCCCGGAAAACCTTGATACCGGCATCTCCGGTTGTGAAGTAGCAGAGATAGGGGCACTGTTGCTCCCTTTTCCCGCTGCTGGACGTTCCCTCGGATGACCGAGCAACTCCAGGCGTCTCAACGCCAATCTCGGCAAGGATGAGCTGCTCGACTTCTGCGGCAGCATTATCTTCCGAGCGGTCAACACTGGCTAGTGGTCGTTGTTTCAGAAGGGTCCCACTCCGACCGGTCATCAGACTCTGTGGCCTCGCTGTCTTCTAAAAAACCGTCCGAGACGTCGACGTCATCATCTATGTTGATGGGACCTTCGGGGACATCACGGGTGGGGCTCGGTGGGATGGCTTGAAGGGGGGACATGTTCAAGGGGTCTTCAAAATTATGATCCATTGTTACGATCTCCCGAGCAACGGTTTTGCCGGGCTCTTAAGTTGTTTAAGATCTGTTTGACCCTATAGGCACCGTAGCTCGAGGTTTCGGAATCTGAGTTCTCAGAATCAGAAGAGATCTCGAAGACCGGTGGCGCCAGACCTAGCAAAAAATGCATGGTAAAGACCGTTAGCGGTATGCGGAGGGTCATGAAACCAACGCCGAGCTACATGCTCTTCGGTGGCCTACCGGACAGTCGAGATCCCTAGGATTGATTCTAAAGTGCACGTGTGACGCTAACTCTTCGGTTCCTATCTATAGAGGGGTGAAGGGGCTATATCCTATATCCCTCGGTGTCATCTTCAACCTCAAGAACAGGTTGGAGATGACTGTTCATCTTCGAGAACACAAACCCAGAAAATGCAGAAAAACGGGCTGAAACATGGCAAAAATGCAAAGAAACAAGCAGAAAAGTGTAAAGAAGGGGCTGGAACAAGATTTTACCTGAAGATCAGAAGCAAACAGGGAAGAACGAGCTCGATCCACGTGAAAACTTCGAGATTGAAGAGAGAGAACGTCTGCGGATTGAGATTCTAGAGTGAGAAAGTGTTCTCTCTTCTCTCTCTGTCATATTTATAGCAGGGCTACAATTTCAAAAAAGACGATGGAACTTGGGCGGGAAGATCGTGCGGTCACAGTAGAGAATCCGGAACGGCGTGCGCCCGGCCATTCGATGTGCAACACGTGTCACCCGATACAGTTCACCGTAGCACCTCCCTTCACCACGTCAGCATTACGAATTGATGTGACTACAGCTGTCACATCGCCACTGAAACCCTATTCGTAGGGGACACGTGGCGGGCCCCGGATGGACAAGAGGACGGCGATGGCATGAAACCCAATAATGAGCCTTAACTCAAAAATGGGGCTCGGTCAGGAACTTGCTTCGGCAACCGAGTACTCAACCCCTCATGAGTTAAATAAACCGCATGGAGGGATCGAGGGGCTATTGTAGGGGTCCGGTATACCGAGCACCTCGCTTATACGAAGAGACACCTCTTTACTAATCTCCGAGAGATTGACCTCGAGGGACACTTCGGGTGTTCAATATGTTCGAATAAGGCAAGTGGGAGTTCGGTCCCTCGTCTCGGCTCTTCGCCGAGACCTTTCCTATATTTGGACTCAATAGAGCGAGTAATCAGAGTTAATATCAAAGGCCTCGGGGCTTACCCGAGGGCTACCTTAACCGACTTTACAATGCTGATGATACGCCGAGAGGCTCGGCGCTGAGTCAGCAATGCAGTTAATGCTGCATGTGCGTGTAACAAACTGTAATCATGATTAGTGACGTCATCCAAGCGGGTATGACACGCGTCAAGGTTTCATTGGTAGCATGCGTTTGCGATGCATTCCCCCGGTCCCGTCAGCGTGACGTCATCCGAACGGTAATCCCACGTGACGGGCACACTCATACTTGTAGATCAAGCCAGGAGATGGCCTATAAAAGGTAAACATGACCTCTTGCGAAAGGTACGCGCAACCCACTCTGAAAACCCTAGATCTATATTGCTTATCCACCTTCTACCCGTACTTACTAAACCGTCGGAGTGCCGTTCTGGACTAAACGGTCCAGTCCGGCGCTAACGGTTTGCTCAGTGCGCAGGTTTAGGGCCAGTTCGAGAGAGTCAACACCATCTCCGTCGCTGACTACCGCCGTGAAGAGTAACCGGAGAAAGAGGGCTCCACAGGGAGCTAGGTTGAGGCAAAAAGAATTAAAAGCTGACACTACGCCTTTCTCAAAGAAACAATCGAAATCTGTTTAAGGTAAGTGAACACGAAAGATCGTGGAGCCCAATTCGGTTTCTCAGAAATAATATTGAATCCCGACCTCAAACCTGGACAAGCGGCTGAAATACACAATCAGTTTTTTGGTAAATAAAATACCATTCTGAATTCGTGTGAAGCCTTAACTATGTAGAATATATTCGTAATGGAACGTGATATAATCAAATCAATTTCGAGGATGGGGATTTCATGAATTACTTACCAAGTTTATCGTATTCTTATGTACATATCATGCTTGTTTCATGGTTTATTTATTGTTTTATTACAGGAGGGACCTCGCGAAATAAGAGTGGGGGGGACTTGCCGAATCCAATATTGTAGTTAATACAGCTGGTGGTCGGGCATCCTGAAAAAATGGTCGACATCTTTTAGTGGAAAAGGAGAGATAAAGATCAAGAAAACCCATTTGACCGAACATACTAATGAGAATGACGGAGAAGTACTTGACAGAGCAATCAAATCAAGCCTAAGAGGCATAACGACGCGGATTAAGAAACTGAATTTGAGGACTTGTCACAAGAAAGTGTTGAAGAGAACTCTGTTCTGGGGAATGTTTGAGGCTATTATTTTTTTTGCTCAGTAAAAGAAGATTTATTAAGGGAAAACTTGAGAAGGATACATCAAGTTGAGGGAGGGGAGAGGGGAGGGGAGAGGAATCCAACAAAGGGTTGGATAAAAATGTTGGAGGCTATTATTGAAAACCAGTTGTCTCCTACACGATGAAGTAAAAGGGATAAGATGATTATCGAAATAATCAATACGTATGATACACGTAGAAGATGTTGCAAGCTTCCTATGTGTGCACCTCTTCCACACATTTTTCTTCCCGACTGGAACTATGGTTAAATGGGTCTATCTTTAATTAAAGGTGTCAAACGTGCCCACCAAGCTGTGTCGTGCAGCTTTTCTTCTGTCCATACGTGCTCCGTACCGTGCCCTTTTACTTAATCGTGCCATGCCTTGCCATTTTTAATCGTGCCGTGCCCATTTTTAGTCGTGCCGTGCCCATTTTTAGTCGTGTCGTGCCGTGCCGTTTTATTGCCGTGCCTGGCATCCTCGAAATAGCGGTCAACATCTTTTAGTGGAAAAGGCGGGATAAAGATCAAGAAACCCCGTTTGACACAACTTACAAATGAGAATGAGGGAGAAATACTTGACAGAGCATTCAGATCAAGCCTAAGAGGCATAGTGATGCTGATTAAGGAACTGAATTTGAGGATTTGTCACAAGGAAGTGCTGAAAAGAACTCTATTTTGGGGAATGCTTGAGGCTATTATTGAGAAACCAGTTGTCGCCTACACGATTCCGTAAAAGGGATAAGATGTTTATCGAAATAATCAATATGTATGATCCTGTCACGGGGAAATTTCAACTCGGAAAGGAATCTATTGAGCTAACATGCACTGACATGGTTAGCATCTTCGGGACATCATGTCGGAATGAATCTTTTAGCCTCAAATATGGCTACAAAGAAGAGGTCAAGTTGGTTGCAAGAAGAGAAATATATGAATCTAGGTTGAAGAGTTCGTCACTGAAACAGCTTTTTAAAAAATATGTGGGGAGTGATGAGAAGGACGATGTAGAAGATGTTGCAAGGTTGCCATGTCTTTACCTTTTCCACACATTTTCTTCTCGACTGGAACTATGTTTAAATTGGTCTATCTAGAATTAGAGGTGTCAAATGTGCCCATCGAGCCATGCCGTGTAGCTTTTCTTTCATGCCAACCATGCCTCGTACAGTGCCCGTTTACTTAACAGTGTCATGCCGTGGCATTTTAATCGTGCTGTGCCGTTTTGTAGCCGTGTCAGACATCCTCGAAAAAGTGGTCGACATCTTTTAGTGGAAAAGGAGGGATAAAGATCAAGAAACCCCGTTTGATAGAACTTACGAATGGGAAAAATGGAGAAGTACTTGACAGAGCATTTAGATCAAGCCTAAGAGGCATAGTGACGCTGATTAAAGAGCTAAATTTGTGGACTTGTCACAAGGAAGTGTTGAAGAGAACTCTGTTCTGGGGAATGTTTGAGGCTATTATTGAAAACTAGTTCTCTCCTACACGATGCCACAAAAGGGATAAGATGAATATCGAAATAATGAATACATATGATCCTATCACGAGGAAATTTCAACTCGAAAGAGAATCTATGGAGCTAACACACGCTGACATGGTTAGCATCTTTGGCATATCATGTGCGAAAGAATATGTTAGCCACAAATATAGCTACAAAGAAGAGGTCAAGTTGGTTGCAAGAAGAGAAATATGTGAATCTAGGTTGACGAGTACGTCACTAAAACAACTTCTGAAAAAATATGTGGGGAGTGACGTGAAGGACAACATAGAAGATGTTGCAAGCTTCCTATGTGTGCGCCTATGTGTGCACCTCTTCCGCTTATTTTTCTTCCCGACTGGAACTATGGTTAAATGGGTCCATCTGTAATTAGAGGTGTCAAACGTGCCCGGCAAGCCGTGCCGTTCAGCTTTTCTTCTGTCCAAACGTGCTCCGTACCAACCCCTTTTACTTAATCGTGCCATGTCTTGCCATTTTTAATCGTGTCGTGCCGTTTTATTGCCGTGCCTGGCATCCTCAAAAAACCGGTCGACATCCTTTAGTGCAAAAAGAGGGATAAAGATCAAGAAACCCCGTTTGACAGAACTTACTAATGAGAATGAGGGAGAAGTACTTGACAGAGCATTCAGATCAAGCCTAAGAGGCATAATGATGCTGACTAAGGAATTGAATTTGAGGATTTGTCACAAGGAAGTGTTGAAAACCAGTTGTCTCCTACACGATGTCGTAAAAGGGATAAGTTGATTATCGAAATAATCAATACGTATGATACTGTCACGGGGAAATTTCAACTCGGAAGGGAATCTATGGAGCTAACATGCGCTGACATGGTTAGCATCTTCGGCATATCATGTATGAATGAATCTGTCAGCCTCAAATATGGCTGAAAAGAACAGGTCAAGTTGGTTGTAAGAAGAGAAATATCTGAATCTAGGTTGACGAGTACGTCACTGAAACTACTTTTGAAGAAGATGTTGCAAGGTTGCTATGCGTGTACCTCGTCCACACATTTTCTTCCCGACTGGAACTATGGTTAAATTGGTCTATCTAGAATTAGAAGTGTCAAACGTGCCTGCCGAGCCGTGTCGTGCAACTTTTCTTTCGTGCCTTATAGGCGCGCAATGTCACGGATATAAGCGCCTAAGTAGGGCAAGTTAGCGCATTAGGGGCGCGATTTATTCTATATTCCACTTGATGCGGTGTTGTCTTTTGCTTTGGTATTTTTGCGTGTTTTTGTAGGAAATAGACCGGAGGAGCACGTAAAAGTGGACATGGGACTTCGGGCATATTGGGAACCGGTGGGACCCAAGTAAGGACGAGCGAGCAAGCTGAGAAGTCAATTTGACGGCCGAGGCGCTCAGGGATTAATAGGTGTATCGATACAGGGGATTACATGTATCGATACCGAGGCACCTATAGCCAAACAGAATGTTTTGGGTATCGATACAGGAATTTCCTTGTATCGATACCGAGAGGCTTAAAATCAGCCGGTGGTCTTGTCACGTGTTCGACTTCGGGAAAGACATAAATACTTCATTTTTGGGACGAATTAGGGTTCCGAACTTTGTTTACTTTTTGCAGTTAGCAGCTCTTTAGTTTTCTCTTGGAGATTCTACTTTCCGGAGATCTTTTCCATTGGAGTTTTGAAGTTTTGTTTCGAAGATTCGAATATTGTTTCCGGTAACTTCTTTCTAGTTTACATTAATCTCAGTTTACGGGAGTTTTGCATGATTTGTTCTTAGATCTTTTGTTGCAATCCTTATCCGAGTATAAAAGCATGTTTCGTTTTAGAATCTTGTCATTGGTTCAAGCTATCATGAGTGAGTAGTCGCATAGGTATGGTCGCGGGGTGATTAACACGCCGTGGCCAGGGCTGGGGATATTCGTGCTCCTATTTTCAAAGTCAACAACAGAAAAAGCGATTTTAGGTTATCAAAGAACATCCGTTAGACGAATCCGGGCATTGTCGGAGCCCATGTAACGCGGGGAATGGGGGACCGAAACTCGTTCTTCGCTGTACATGGGTAAACGGCAACCACGAGGATTTGCATCTTTCGGGCTATCTTTCTCTCTCTAAAATCAAATGTTTTCTTTAGAACACCAGATGGAGCAGATATGTCCAGGCCTGGTCACCAGTGTTGGGATCCCTACGATCGTACTTTCTTTTAAGTAATTCAAGAAAAAAAACCAAATTTTCTTTAGTTTAGCTAGTTTTTCCCATCATATCACAAGGGGTGGCTACGTAAGAGCCGTATTAAATCTTACAACCCGCGTTTTTAGCTAAGCACTCTCCACCGTCCCTGTGGATTCGATTCTGGTCTTACCGGGTATTGTGCTACACCGGTCTCAGCCCTACGCTTGGGGCAACCCATTAATTTAGGTCTAGGATTTGGTCAAGCAGTGCCAACCGTGCTCCATACTGTGCCCGTTTACTTAATAGTGCCATGCCGTGGCATTTTAATCGTGTCGTGCAAATTTTTAGTCGTGCCATGCCTTTATGTAGCCGTGTCATACATCCTCGAAAAAGCAGTCGACATCTTTTAGCGGAAAAGGAGGGATAAAGATGAAGAAACCCCGTTTGACAGAACTTACTAATGGGAACAAGGGAGAAGTACTTGACAGAGCATTCAGATCAAGCCTAAGAGGCATAGTGACGCTAATTAAGGAATTGAATTTGAGGACATGTCACAAGGAAGTGTTGAAGAGAACTCTGTTCTGGGGAATGTTTGAGGCTATTATTGAAAACTAGTTCTCTCCTACACGATGCCACAAAAGGGATAAGATGATTATCGAAATAATCAATACATATGATCCTGTCACGAGGAAATTTCAACTCGGAAAGGAATCTATGGAGCTAACACACGCTGACATGGTTAGCATCTTTGGCATATCATGTGCGAAAGAATATGTTAGCCACAAATATAGATGCAAAGAAGAGGTCAAGTTGGTTGCAAGAAGAGAAATATGTGAATCTAGGTTGACGAGTACGTCACTAAAACAACTTCTGAATAAATATGTGGGGAATGATGAGAAGGACAACGTAGAAGATGTTGCAAGCTTCCTATGTGTGCACCACTTCCACACATTTTTCTTCCCGACTGGAACTATGGCTAAATGGGTCTATTTGTAATTAGAGGTGTCAAACGTGCCCGGCAAGCCGTGCCGTGTAGCTTTTCTTCTGTCCAAATGTGCTCCGTACAGTGCAAGTTTTACTTAATCGTGCCATGTCTTGCCTTTTTTAATCGTGCCGTGTCGTTTTGTTGCCGTGCTTGGCATCCTCAAAAAAGCGGTCGACATTTTTTAGTGGAAAAGGAGGGATAAAGATCAAGAAGCCCCGTTTGACAGAACTTACTAATGAGAATGAGGGAGAAGTACTTGACAGAGCATTCAGATCAAGCCTAAGAGGCATAGTGATGCTGATTAAGGAACTGAATTGGAGGATTTGCCACAAGGAAGTGTTGAAGAGAACTCTGTTCTGGGGAATGTTTGAGGCTATTATTGAAAACCAGTTGTCTCGTACACGATGCCATAAAAGGAATAAGATGATTATCAAAATAATCAATATGTATGATCCTGTCACGCGAAAATTTCAACTCGGAAGGGAATCTATGGAAGTAACATGTGCTGACATGGTTAGCATCTTCGACATATCATGTGGGAATGAATCTGTCAGCCTCAAATATGGCTACAAAGAAGATGTCAAGTTGGTTGCAAGAGGAGAAATATCTGAATCTAGGTTAATGAGAATGTCACTGAAACAACTTTTGAAAAAATATGTGGGGAGTGATGAGAAGGACGATGTAGAAGATGTTACAAGGTTGCTACGTGTGTACCTCTTCCACACATTTTCTTCTCGACTGGAACTGCGGTTAAATTTGTCTATCTAGAATTAGAGGTGTCAAACGTGCCCGCCGAGCCGTCCCGTGCAGTTTTTCTTCTGTGCCAACCGTACTTCGTACCGTGCCCGTTTACTTAATAGTGCCTTGCCGTGGCGTTTTAATCGTGCCGTGCCAATTTTTATGTTGACGAGTACGTCACTGAAACAACTTCTGAAAAAATATGTGGGGAGTGATGAGAAGGACGACGTAGAAGATGTTGCAAGCTTCCTATGTGTGCACCTCTTCCACACATTTTTCTTCCCGACTGGAAGTATGGTTAAATGGGTCTATCTGTAATTAGAGGTGTCAAACGTGCCGGCCAAGCCGTGCCATGCAGCTTTTCTTCTGTTCAAACGTGCTCCATACAGTGCCTATTTACTAAATTGTGCCATGCCTTGCCATTTTTAATCGTGTTGTGCCGTTTTACTGCCGTGCCTGGCATCCTCGAAAAAGCGGTCGACATCTTTCAGTGGAAAAGGAGGGATAAAGATCAAGAAACCCCATTTGACAGAACTTACCAATGAGAATGAGGGAGAAATAATTGACAGAGAATTCAGATCAAGCCTAAGAGGCATAGTGATGTTGATTAAGGAACTGAGTTTAAGGATTTGTCACAAGGAAGTGTTGAAGAGAACTCTGTTCTGGGGAATGTTTGAGGCTATTATTGAAAACCAGTTGTCTCCTACACGATGCCGTAAAAGGGATAAAATGATTATCGAAATAATCAATACGTATGATACTGTCACATGGAAATTTCAACTCCGAAGGGAATCTATGGAGGTAACATGCGCTGACTTAGTTAGCATCTTCGACATATCATGTGGGAATGAATCTGTCAGCCTCAAATATGGCTGCAAAGAAGAGGTCAAGTTGGTTGGAAGAAGAGAAATATCTGAATCTAGGTTGACGAGTACGTCACTGAAACAACATTTGAAAAAATATGTGGGGAGTGATGAGAAGGACATCGTAGAAGATTTTTCAAGGTTGCTATGTGTGTACGTCTTCCACACATTTTCTTCCCGACTGGAACTATGGTTAAATTGGTCTATCTAGAATTAAAGGTGTCAAACGTGCCCGCCGAGCTGTGCCGTGCAGCTTTTCTTCCGTGCCAACCGTGCTTCGTACCGTGCCCCATTTACTTAATAGTGCCATGCCTTGGCATTTTTATCTTGCCGTGCCAATTTTTAGTCGTGCTGTGCCGTTTTGTAGCCGTGTCAGACATATATCCTCGAAAAAGCGGTTGACATCTTTTAGTGGAAAAGGAGGGATGAAGATCAAGAAACCCCGTTTTACAGAACTTACTAATGGGAACAAGGGAGAAGTACTTGATAGAGCATTCAGATCAAGCCTAAGAGGCATAGTGACGCTGATTAAGGAACTGAATTTGAGGACTTGTCACAAGGAAGTTTTGAAGAGAACTCTGTTCTGGGGAATGTTTGAGGCTATTATTGAAAACTAGTTCTCTCCTACACGATGCCACAAAAGGGATAAGATGATTATCAAAAAAATAATACATATGATCCTGTCACGAGGAAATTTCAGCTTGGAAGGGAATCTATGGAGCTGACACACGCTGACATGGTTAGCATCTTCGACATATCATGTGGGAATGAATAGGTTAGCCACAAATATAGCTGCAATGAAGAGGTTAAGTTGGTTGGAAGAAGAGAAATATCTGAATCTAGGTTGAGGAGTACGTCACTGAAACAACTTCTGAAAAAATATGTAGGGAGTGATGAGAAGAACGACGTAGAAGATGTTGCAAGCTTCCTATGTGTGCACCTCTTCCTCACATTTTTCTTCCCGACTGGAACTATGGTCTGTGAATACTTTGATTCGATCCGAATGTACTTTTTGAAAGTAAGACTAAATTTTGAAGTATATATGCAAAATGGAGATGTAGATTGGAATTACTCACGTAGAAGAATTTGAGCTTTTGGATTTCTCATTTTTTGCAGTTAGCATATCTTCGTTGAAGAGAGTATGCCGGGGTTATCAAATCTACGGATGGCCACCTCGCGAGGAACACAAGTTTATTGGTCAATCTCACCCCAACGAAGTGCTCGCGGTTGGAGATCAAGAGCGAAACCCCCAATTGAATTTCGCCATGCAGCCTTCTAATCAAGAATCGGCTTCTATTGACTCAAGTACTGTGACAGAAAAGGCGAGATATGAAGGTGAAACATTTAAGTTTCAGTTGTCTAAACAGCCATGGGAAATGGCAAAGCTGGAGGAAAAAGTGAAAAAGAGGCTGAAACTTGAGGCATAGATCGAGTACGAAGATGAGGATGGTGAGTTGATTTCAATAGCTTGCGATGACGATTTACAATATCATATATCAAGCTCTAGATCGCAAGACACCACTTCAATTGTGGTACTTCTTCACCGAAAAAGATAGCAGAGGATATTTACAAAGCAATACTAAAGAGTACACCTCCCTTATTTCGGTTTACTGCGCATTCTGCAAGCTAGTGGTGGGAGTAGAGAGTAGGATTGTAATGTCCAAATTTTCGATTAACGTTTTCATTTAGAAAGTTTAATTTTATATATGGTTGCAATTTTTTTTTTTTATATATCCCTTGAACTTTCGCCCATTTCTCTACTTCATACTTGAACTTTTAAAATCTTTTATGTAGTCCCTAAACTACTTAATTGAAGTGCATGTGGTCCAAAATCTAACGCTAGTTAGTTTAGATGGACGGAAAAGTGACTGTGTATGCGTCACGTGATTATTGTCTCAAAACCAAGGGTAAAAATGTCAGCTCCTTTACTTCCCTCCCCATTTGACCCCATCTCCATTCTCCACGAAAACACACACACACACGCAGAGAGGGGGAGAGAGAGAGAGAGAGAGAGAGAGAGAGAGAGACGAAGTTCTCCATTGCTAATCTTGGGATATGATCAATGGTTTTCTCTAGAATCTCCAACTGACAAGCATTCTTCATCTTCCTCTTCACTCTGTTCTTTCCCTCTACGCGGCTACTGCTGCTGTTGCTTCTCACCCTCTGATGAACCACCACTTAAAACCCAAACCCAATCTTCTCTCTAAAACCTAGGGTTTGGAAGATCAAATTTTGCTACAAAGCTAGAAACTCTCATTTGAGCAGATTCAATAAGTTCAACCTCTTAAAATCATGCCATTTCACCAAACCAAAAGTAGGGTTCCGTGAACAGGATAAAGCACAATCTTTAAAAAATTACTAGTAAAAAGAAAGATCCATTTGCAGAAACAGAAATGTTTTTTTTTTTTTTTTTGATCAGGCAGAAACAGAAATGTTCGTGTGTGAGGAAATTTGGGTAATTGTCCGTGATTGTGTATATAAAGCACAATCTTTAATTCCAGTAAGTTAGACTTAGCCTTTGTTGGAGCTATGTCCTTGGAAGGCAACAAGAAATGATACTTTTTATTGCAGATCATATAATGCCCCCAGAGCTCAAATGTAATAAACTGAACCATGCATATGAGAGATAGGGAGTCCTCTGTTTTACGAGGCTCTGTTGATTTTTTCCTCTCACAAGTGTATTTGCGCCAAATGGGGTCTGGAGACAAATAATGACGGTTTTACCCTTTATTTTGGGACCATAATCACTTTTCCATCCATTTAAAGTAACTGGTGTTAGATTTTGGACCACATGCACTTCAATTAATAAGTAGTTTAGGGACTACATAAAGGTTTTTGAAAGTTCAGGTATGAAGTAGAGAAATGAGTGATAGTTTAAGGGATACAATGAAAAAAAAAAACTCTTATATAAATGACGACTCGTCCAATATTGTCTTCTCCTATGAATGTGTGAGGGCATTATATTAATATGTCAATTAGATTTTTTCACATTATTTTCGTGTTATCTTAGAAAATAATAGCGGATGCATACCTCTCGCCATGGAGGTTGATAACCTTGTGTGTGGTTGTTCGTCTTCCACCTCTAAAGCCCTACTCTTGACTTATTGTGAAAATAATAGATTGAGAAATAACAAAATAAATCGAGAAATAATTGTATGGGACCACACAAACTAGTGGTTCTAGACTTCTCGGGGAAAATAATAGATTGAGAAATAAAAAAATTAAAGAAAAGAAAAAAAATAAGAGATCTAAGGGATCGGACACAAATCAGAGAAGGGAGGATTGTGCCTAGGACTCGAACCTGGCTCACGCGGAAAATTGAAAGCACTTGGAGGCCAGCAAGGCAACTCCGCATCACTCTTAGAAACTCAAGTTATATTTACATAATTAACAAGTTTGTTCTTTTTTTTTTTTCCCCCCAACCCGGGAGTTGCCCAAGCCCGTTGGCTTGCTAGGCTTATCCTGGGCCGGCCCGGAGAAACATATATGATCAGGAACGTGGTACAAAACATGAACTTTAACAACTATTATTACCTCAGTGTATCATTCAGGTATGAGGAACGGCATCATGAGGAACAAGGTACAACACATGCAAAAGTAATTGCTCAGGAACTACATCACTAAAATTTGCTAGAAAGATGTTAATATTGAGCATTATTAAGCTATCAAGTGGGCGAATGTTAGGGGTGGCAATTATGGCCGATCCGATCCGCTCTGATCCATCCCCGCCCACGTTTGGGTTAGAGTTTTGGGGAATTTTTGGTGATCGGGTTGGATTTGGAGAAAAAATAAAAATAAAACCGGGGATCGAGTTGGAGACGGTTCCACATACCCCCAATCCATTCCCCGACCCATCCCCAACCCGTTTTTTTATTACACATCTAATACTCCTATGTTATTCACATTTAGACCTCTTGAATTATTGTTAATTGCTAGGGTTTCCTCAAAATATATACTATTAGTTTATAATAAATACACTTCATTCTTAACATTCTTAAACATAATTACACATAATCAAACATAATTTAGTTGGTAACTCCCGCCTTCAAACATAATTTAGTTGATGACATCATCATTTTTCTCATTTCTCTCTCTATCTCTCTCCACTCATTACACTTGATGACATCATCAAAACTAAACTAAACTATTTAACCAAACACAACCTATGTAATTTTATTTGGTTGGTTGGGGATTTTTGGTGAAAAATGGCAAATTGTCGTCATGTTTTTCATTGTTTGGTGGTTTAGATATTTGTTGGTAAAGTCCAAAGGGTATTTTTCTTGATTTTTTGTTTATTTATTTTTATTGGTTTGGTAACTTTCAGATCGGGGCGGGGATCCTCGATCCCCGTTAGTAGTAGGCATGGAGGGTGGAGATGATTCCTCATTCAGGGATCGGGGCGGGGACGGAGGTAGATATAAGGTTCAGGGATTGGAGGCATGGATGGCCAAATCCGTCCCTGATCCTCCCCCGCCGCCATCCCTAGCGAATGTTCATATGGTTGTGAAGGTTAATTTCCAACTAATCCTTTTCTTAGACCTGATCCCAGAATTGAATATTATTTGAATTTTTCTCCTCTCCCCTACTGGGACCGAGTATTCGGGTTAATTTACGTGCATATGTGAACACTTTTTGATAATTCAAGTGTTCAGTCAACCTTATGTTTACCTCAATTAATTTTAGGGGACCAATTTCACCGTTCAATAAGCGGAGACCTCAATTAAAATTCAGAGCAAAACTTCGTATAAGCTAGACTTAAAGTTCTGGGAAGTTTCGAACCAGTAACCTTAGAAATAAGTAAACTTCCAGTTCACAAGCTATATCACCACCATGCCAATCCATTTGGATAAGCGTGTTGGAAGATTAATCGACCAAAATTACCATGTATGATCCAGCGCACCCACATGCAAGAAGGAGAATCCACATGCAAGAAGGAGAATCCACTTACGACTCGTTTGGATGACGTATTAATTTGAGAGGGATTAAAAAGTATAGGGTGATAAAATAGTCGGGGTGATTAAATAAGAAGGGTGGGCCCACATTGATGTGATAGTTAGGAAGGGAGGATTAAATAATACATGGTTTGGATGAGGGATAAAAAAGGAGGGATGATGAGGGTAGATGATGTAAAAAACTATTAAATGACATATTTGCCCTTTCATCAGCCCGTATTAGATAATTAATTAAATCAATTATATAATTTCAAAATAATTAATTTGTTATACTTAACAAAAATTAAGCTACAATAAGTCTTTCTAATATTTTTTTACATAAATTCAAATTATTAATATTTAAAAGTTCTAAATCCAAAAATTGTGTCATACATGAGATTAGGTAAAAAAAAAAAAAAGGACAAGTGGCGATTGGTTTGGACAAGTTGTTGGGCCACTTGTTTACCCCATTTACACCCATTTTCTCCTCTCTCTCTGCAACAACAAAACCCATCTCATTTTCATCCCAGAAATTGGTCCGACAGATGATGATGCAATTGGTCTGACGAAGCACTCCGGTCATGTCTGCCACACGAAGCACTCTGGTGGTGAAGCACTCCAGCGATCAAAGCTTTGACGAACAGGATTTCTGAGTTTTTCTGGGTCTATGAAGGTAAAAATGTAATATCCCAAATTTTCAAAAATAAAATTTGTGATATTTGTAAATACTAATTTTCCTAATTTAATTTTACCCAATTTTGACTTTAGTTGACCATTTGCGGGTCTCTTATTTATTTATTTAATTTTTTTTTCCCTTTAGACGAGGTTAGTGCTCGAGGTGCACAGAATGATTTCAACCGACTTGTCACCAGTGGGCCCGGACGAACGGCCAGAATAAGGTGCGTAATGCGGAGGATGATTTTGAACTACACAGATGACACTAGCACGACTACTGCAGTTGTGGAACCTGAGTCAACCAGATACGCTCACCTGGCGAGCGCATCGTAATGCGTGTTCTACTTTCAAGATTTTTCCAAACGATTCTGAGCACACGGTGATGTTGCCCACGATTTTCCAAGTTTGCACGAATATTTTGGTAATTTTCTGAGACCGAAACCCGGACAGTTCGAACACTGCTCGGAGTAAATTGTACTGCATTGTGCTGCATCGGGTGCCGCGTCCCATGCTGCCCCCGCCCCCCCCAAATTAATCCCACACTCCACCCATCACCTCCACTCACCAACTCACCTTCCACACTCCACCTACCACACTTCACTCCATCTCTCCCATCACACCAAACCAACACTCCACCACCACCCCATTTCCCCTACATAAACCCATCACCCATTCCCCTCATTATTTTCGGCAGAGAAAGAGAGAGAGATTGAGAGATTCTGGAAAAGAAGAAGAAAGGAGGAGAAGAAGAGAAAAAGAGGAGAGAGATCACCACCACGTTTTCCTATTCTCGTCCATAACACGCATCCATTTTCATGGCCGATTTCCTCCTAGGTAAAGTCGTTTTTAGGCTTAAGTTTCTAAACAAAGGTTGTAGAGGGCGTCGAGTAATTCAATTTCGGTATAAGAATCACCCAAATCGGTTGAGTTTTGAGTGAGTTATAGCCATCCAAAGTTCAGTAAAATTCTTTCGCCTACATTTTCCAGACAGCTCACTGACCCTTCACAAATCTCCATTTTTCTCCTCGTTAATGTGGATTTCGGATTTAGATTCCTTCACAAAGATTGTAGATCACTTCAAGCCCTTCGTTTTAGGTTCAAGAATCACTCAAAACGGTTGAGAAATGACCACGTTATTGCGGCCCGAAGTGTTCGGTCTAGTCAAACCAAGCAGCTCACTGAACCTTTACAAATCTTCATTTTTCTCATTGTTGGAGTGCGTTTTAGGCTTAGATTTCTTCATCAACGTTGTAGATCACTTCGAGAGCTTCGTTTTAGACACAAGAATCACTGGAAACGGACGAGGTTTGAACCCGATATTGCAGCCCAAAGATTCTGTTGGCAATGGAATTCTTCATTGCCACTCGAAATACCACCGGACTTTACCGTCAAGCTTTTCGTCTGGACCAAAGGTAGAAACCTCTTACCCATTAACCCTAAGTATATTTAGTAGCCTTAGACTTGATATTGGGGCTTGCAATGAGCCCGAACGAAACGAAACCAAAATATGAAAATGGGTTGAGAAACCCCACCAAACCGATTATGGCCGTAAGGCCTAAAGATGGTTAAAAGTTGATTTGTTTAACAAGTGATGATGTGTATGGTTATGTTGTTTGACTGATTATTCATGTCCATTATGATTTGTTTTGTTGTCATAATTAATGTAAGGACCCGTATTTTTACATAATTTTCCGGAATAATGTTGGGTAAATGTGAGGAATTAAATTTTAACTAGGAGGGGTCAATGTGATAGTGGTAATATGCATTTGGGTGTGTTTATTATACATTAGAAAGTTTAGGGGTGTAAGTGTAAAGGGTAGGGGCTATATAAGACATTTTGTTCTTGCATTTTAAAAGAAAGAAGAAGAAAAATCAGCCCTCTCACTCCCTCTGTCTGCCGACCTCTCTCTCTCACTCCTCTTCTCCATTTTTCTTGCTTCAAGCCCCACAAATCCACAAAACCTCAAGTCCCCTTCATAAACCCCACCTAAAATCACCTCCTCTACGCGTTTTGAAGCTTGGGTTGCATTGATTTCGCACCGAAAGCACACATTTCGGGTTGGAGCAATTGGAAGCTAGGGTTTTCATTTACCCACTCATTTGAAGCTCAATCCTTGAGGTAGGAAGACAAATTCTACTCTCTCTAGTTGTATTTAGGTGATATATTGCATATAACTTGCTCTTGTATCTCAAATCCCTTGAATTCATGCTTTGCTCCCATGGTTGGTTTGTTTGAGCTAATTTTTGTGATCTATCATTTGGGTAATTATTTGTTGCAATTGATGGTTGTTTGGCACTCCCTTGAAGCCCATTAATCACCCTACATGTCCAATTTTTAGCCTAACACTTCACATTCACATTTGGGTTGAAATTCCACACCAAAACATGGTGAAAATCTGTCTGTTTTCTGGGCAGTGAGCTGCTGCCCCTATTTTCCAGAAACTGTCCCCTGTTTCGGGGTGGTTTTAGGCCACCCTTTAATACCCGTTTGGTCCCCGATCGTCCATATCTCCGTATTTTTTACCTATACAATCATTTTGAACACCGACTCCACCTTGAATTCATAAAATTAACCCTTGGACACGTGAATTAACTAATTTTATGTTTCACGTATCGGACACGCATCGGTTGACACATTTTTGGCGAAAATGGTGAACTTTTGAAACAAATGGGAATTTTTGAGAACCTTTGAAAGACAAGTGTTTTGAGGTGACTTAATTACATAAAAATGAACTCTAGGGATCACCCGTTTGGTGTCCCTAGCCATGGGTGCACGGAGCCCGCGAAATCCGGCAGGGGTGCACGGAGCCCATGAAATCCGGCAGGGGTGCACGGAGCCCACGAAATCCGGCAGAGGGATTTTTCCCTATTAAAATTGATGAACATTTTCTTATGAAATGACGGTTATGATGAATTCGGTTAAATTTGGCGTATTTGGTAAAATTTGGCTTTCGGTATGTGAAAATGTGGATTTTGAGAACGACTTGGATTTTGGTGGCATACTTAACCTTGTTTTGGGACACTTGGATACATTTTGGACCCTTGGATATCTTTTGAATATACTTTGGTTGCTCCGTGGTTGGGTTACAACCTTCCGTTCATCCTAACTTTGTACTTGGGTCGTGTTCATCTTCGTACTCATTCATTATGCATGTATCATGTTTATACACCTAGCGGTGGTAGAGTAGTTTTCCTATTGGGCTAGTGAGCTCAACCTATCAATTTTCAGGTACACGACATGGAGCATGAAGTTGGATGCGTATGGATTGATATTTACTTGGAGCTCATACATGCATGAAGTTATTTTCCCATCTTGTATTATATTTTTGGAAAGATGGTTTTGTAACTTCTATAGTTTATCCTTTTGACTATTGGCAATGTAATAACTTTTAAAAATGTTGTACTTATGCATTCGGGCTATGGTCGCTTGTAGTTGGAACTTGTTATTCGCTATGGTGAGACTTTATCTCGTTGACTTTGACTATTCGAATGGAAATTATGAGACTTTGACTTGTTCCACGTGGATTTTACTTATTTTGGGTTATTAAATTTGAGGGCGTGACAATTAAAATCTATAATATTGATGCTTGTTTCGATGTACTCTGTCGATTAAATTGTAGAATGTTATGTAATTCATTTAGATTAGTAAAGTGAATCTTTGTTAGTAAACTTGATCATAATCTATTATGGCATGTTTATATTTATGATACTAGTAAATATATATCATCTATTATTGATACGTTAGTTTTGGTAAGTTACTAAAATGTCCTCCATTGACGAATTACCAATTTGCCCTCGTGCATAGTTTTACGTTACAAAAAGTCCCGAGCCTAATGAAGCTACTAGATTTCGTCTCTACACTTGAATAAAATACGACATCGACCCTATATTTTTATGAATCACATTTATGACCCTTAAACTCTTTTTACTCAAACTTGTGTATTACCTTCGATATGCGTAGTGACGCGGGAACATCATAAGTCGTGTATTTCGCCATGGATTTATTATGTGGTTATGTGAACCCATGTCATTATCACCTTACTTTTCTTGTTAAGATATTGTTATTGCTTTTCTTCGCTTGTGGTATTACATTACCGTCAAATTGTTGGATTGTTAGAATGGACAACTAGGCTCCCGGGTTGGGTGATCGTGCGCTGATATCACATAGACGATAAGGTTAATGGAAAAGTGAATTGGAATCGATTATTGGGGAGTCACCTCGTGATTTGTTGAATGGCAGTCAGCCAAGTGATGAATTGATTATGGGGAGTCACCCCGAGATTTGTTGAATGGTAGTCAGCCAAGTGATTTCGTTTTGGAGGAATATTTGGCAGCCTGCCAGGATTTCGAAACCCTAGGATATGACAATCTGTGATTACTTCATTTGAATTCTGAGGCGTTAAAAGGGTGGATGTATTATAGACCGAGTCACGGCTATATACCTACAGGAGCTGACAGTTGTCACTCGTAGCCCAGTGGTACAGTTAGTCCCTGGGAAATTCATCCTTGCGAGGCGGCTGATGGTTGGATTAAGTAAGTAACTTATACCTTCCATCGGGGCTCCCAGTCAAGGCAAGCAAGGGGGGAGTATGTCACGGATTGGTCATAGTCCTTAGTGGTTATTTGGGAGGAAAGTTTTCTAGGTTGAGAACTTTGATGAATATGTAAGTTAATGGCTAGTAATGAAATCATCTATGTGTTTAATTTCTGCTTTATGATTTATTTCCTACTTGTTCCTTTAATTACTGCTTTTCAATCATATATGTTGTACTTGTATGTTAAGCAAGGGTTGGTGGGTAAGAGTTAGCTATTGAGTGATTATTCGCTCACGGTGTTGCACTTCGTGTGACCCTGGTATAATACTGTGATGTTGCTTCGCGACTCAGATGTATTATGCCAGACTGTGATCAAACAGGTACTGTTGGTGTCGAAGAAGACGGTTATTTCGGAACCGAGGGTTTTTCGGCAGACCAAGCTCAGGAGAAGCCATGGAATCCAGAGTTGAATCTTAATCTGTAGAACCTACCCCTTTATTTTTAATGTTGGGTTTGTATTATTAATTTCTCAAACCGTACTAAGTATTTTGTAATGGGCTGCACTTCACGTTTTCCAACGTGTACTCTGATGGAACCTCTTTTTATTAAATTAATTCTAATTAGTTATCTTAATTAATGCTTCCGAAATTCGGGGTGTTACAAAAAAATAAAAAAAATTCCTGGGTTTTTCTTTTGTTAATCCGAAATTGTATTTGTAAAAAACCCTTTCTTTTTTTTTTTGTAAGATTTGGGTAAAAACTTGTTAGATCAATGATGGTTTGTGCTTGTGTGAGTGTGTTCAGAGAGGGGTACGTTGGTAATCCGGCCCCGGATGAGATGCCGGACTAAACATAAGCACCCCCCTGCTTATGTTTAGTCCGGGGGAAGGGAGATGAGGGGAGGCTGGATGATTTAGTCGGGGAGAGGTTTTGGTGCTCCCAAACAACGGATGAGGAGGGGGACCTGGATGAGGAGGGGGCGGATTATTTAGTCGGGGGTAAAAAACTGCATCCAAACAGGCTCTTAGGCCTAATTTGTCTAAATCCATAAAACTGGTTTTTTTTTGTTTTGTCCTTATTAAAAAAAATTGCATTTTTTAGTGCCGAAAGAAAAAGATGGGAAAAGGTGACCCCAGAGACCTTCAAAAAGAGGGTGCGAAAGAAAAAGATGGGAGTAGAAGGATATTTCTTTGTCTCATTGGGAAGAGAAGGCTTGTCCATTTCTGTTGAAAGTGTGTTAGGTACAAAACAATCTACGTACTAGCAGACCGTTCTTATAAATTTATCCTCGCTCACAGTTTCGTGCAGATTGCTGGAATAGAAGAGTTACAATCTCGGTTTTTGGTGAGCTCTTTTCGATTTTGTTGTTTGGCAGTCGATTTCTTTGTTTGCGAACAGAATTTGTATTTGATTTCTATCGGTTTTTGGTTTGAGTTTGTGCTGTGAGGTGTAATCTGTGGTTTAGGTTTTGGTTTTTGAGTTTTTAGGTTTGATCGTTTGCTTTGATTTATATTGAGATGCTTGGATGAGGTTTGTATGGATTTGAACACGGAATCTCTCTAATTAAAGAGGAAAGCTGTTTTAATACTGATAATTAAGCACATTGTTGTTTTTCTTCTGTGAATGTTTGTTATTGAAATATGTCTCTAATTAAGCACATTTTGCTGTATGTAAAGACTGATAGTTAATCATGTTTTTGCACTTTTTGTGCGTTGTCGATGTTCATAGCTGAGAAAATTTGTTTTGCTGTACTGTAAGGTGTTTGCAGTGTTTTTGTTCTTTCAAATGTGTTTAGATGTGGCTATCACATTTGTTCTCCTGTATGAAATCTGTTTTGATTGAAGTTCTTTCACTGTGGTGTAAGGTATTTGAATCCGCACATCTTGTAGTGTTTTTGTTCTTTGAAATCTGTTTAGATGTGGCTGTCTAATGCCAGGTAGTTTTTGGTATAGTTGTGCTTGTTCTACAAATAGATGTGTTTATTTAAATCTCGGTAGATGATCAGCTCTATTTTTTGCTGTGATATGGAATGTTCTTAATTGTTGTTAGAAATCTGTTTCCATGTATGAGTAGGCAAGCTATGTAAGCATTGACAGTTTGGCACGTCTGGCAGTGTTTTTTTCAGTAGATACCCACGTGTTTCTATTGTGTTTTTGCAGGTTTGTGATGGATTCAATGAAAATTTTGATTTGTAGGTATGGATCGGAGGTTCTTGTTGTTAGGTTGGTTGGCGGCATTAAGTTGTTTGATGTTTTTAGAAAGATTTGTGATAGGTGGGACACTTTAAGCATTGGTAGATTCTCATTGTCGTATGTTTTGGAAGGTTGTAATTGCAAACTTGTCGATGAAGAAGATTTTGATAATATGCTTTACTTGTGCCCTGATTCTAATAGAATATACGGTACAGTTGAGGAGGTAAGGCCTTCTATTGCATTAAGTGGTGGTAGTTCTACTGTTGTCACTGTTAGAGCTACTGGTGTTCTACAAGATGTGGATATGGAAGAGCCACTCGATGAGTTTTGTCGTCATACCGAGACTAGGTATTTGACATCTGGTTGGGCGAATTTGATACACAGTGTTGGGCAAGTTTTTCGAGGTGGTGTGATGGATTTCAGGGCAGTGTTGCAGCGATATGCTATTGAGAACAGGTTTATGTATGATCTTGTGAAGAATGACAAGTATAGGGTCACCGCAAAGTGTAAGTTTGAAAAGTGTGAATGGCGTGTGCATGCCATCTTGGATCGTTCAAGCGGAGAGTTTGTGATTAAGGATCTGCTCAATGAGCATCGTTGTGGTTCGACGTATAGAAGAAATAAACACAAGCGGTTGACCTCTAGTTTGGTTGCTAGTGAGATTGCGAGCATGGTGAATCAGAACAACAACACATCTCCGATGCATATTTTGGAGTTCTTTGCTGACAAGTATGGGTTGGATCTGCCATACCACCATGCTTGGTTAGGAGTGGAGAAGGCTCGGGGGAAGGTATTTGGGGACTATGAGAGTTCGTTTGACAAGCTGAGGTGGTATGTTGAAGCTGCGAAAATTGCAAATCCTGGCAGTGTATTGAAGCTCGAGGTTGATGCTGAAACGAAGGAATTCTCGAGGGTGTTCGTGGCGTTCAATGCCTGTATTAGTGGCCTTAATAATTGTCGGCCGTTCCTCTGCCTCGATGGTGCACATCTGAAAGGGAGATTCAAAGGGACACTTCTTGCTGCAACCGGGAAGGATGGAGATCAAGGTAATAGATGTGGTTATTTTTTTGTTAATTGCCTATATGTTGACTAATAAAGGTAATAGGTGTGGTTATATTTTTTCTAAATATGTGGATATCTAATTGGAGTTTGTGTTTGGAATACCTGTGGCCTGTGTTTTGCAGATAGATGGTCATCTAATTCAGTTTTTGGTCTCTGTAGTTTTTGGAATATCTGTGCCTGTTTTGAAAATAGATGTGGGCATCTAAATCTCCGTGGATGATAACATGTATGTTTTGCTGGGATATGGAGTGTTCTGAATTGTTGTTAGTTTGGTTTCTTTTTTGCTGCAGGTTTATTCCCGTTAGCTTTTGCGATTGTGGGTGCTGAAAATGATGATAATTGGTTGTGGTTTCTGGAAATTTTGAAGTCTGTTTTGTCTCCCCGTCCTATTACCTTTATTACCGATCGAAATCATGGTCTTGTGAGCAACATTTCCACTGTTTTTCCTCATTGTCATCACGCATATTGCTTGTATCATCTACAGTTCAACTTGAGAGATCATTTTCCGGGTCATTTTCGAAAGGGATTTCGTAACAAGTTGGTAAAGTTGTTTAATAGGATTGCTTATGCTCCATCGGTGGCTTCTTACAATGTTTGCGTAACTAAGTTTTGTGATCATGGGGGAGCAAAGGCGAAGACTTTTCTTGCAAGTGTTCCAAAAGAACACTGGACGAATGCGTACTTTAAGGGGAAGCGATACGGGGAAATGAGTTCGAGTGCGATTGAATCATTCAATAATTGGGTCCTTGAGGCACGGCGTATGCCGGTTATGAACTTGATTGATTGTTTGAGATCTAAGATTATGGTTCAGATGTCAAAGAGAAGAGAAGATTCTGCTACGTGGATTTCTGAGATTGGTCCTGTGATGGATGCAAAGTTGAAAAAGAGGATTGAGAAAGGGAGGGCATGGAGGGTGCAAAAGTCTTCAACTGGGGTGTATGAGGTGAAATCCATGCCAGCTGTTGTTGTGGATCTTGAGGAAGGCACTTGTTCCTGTGGATCTTGGCAATTCAGTGGTTTTGTTTGTGCTCACGTAGCAACAGTTTTAGCGAAGACGTGCGGTGAGGAGGAATCTATGGCTGACTACATTGATCCATTTTACCATGTTGTTGCTTACCAGCAAACTTATGAAGACAAAATTCATCCAGTTCTTGCTATGGATATTCCTGACTTCACTCAAGGAACTGCTCGTGAAATCAAACCACCAAGAAATAGAAGGCCTCCGGGAAGACCATGTTTAAAGAGAATTAGATCAAGGGGTGAAGAGTGTATGGCGAGGCCAAGGAAGTGCTCAAGGTGTCATCAACTTTGCAACCACAACCGCAGGACCTGCACAGAGGCTAGCAAGGATTGATGTTCTTCGAATATCATATTCATTTCATTTTTTTTTCTGTCCAGATTTTTTAGGCTGTCATTTGTCGTTCTTGTTCCATATCTGATTCTTTTATTGTCATTCATAGTACATATTTTTGGTGATTGGTATAAAATTCAGCCCAGATGAGGTTTTCTTGTTTTTCGTTGTTGCACCAGCACATATTTTGTTGTTCAGTTATTGACATCTGGTTCTGTGGATTTGGATACTGCGTTATTTGTTTATTTTTTGCCAGCGTTGCATTGCCCATATTTTTTTTAAAACAGAGCCCAGATTTGTTTTAGATATCCACATCTTGTTTATATAGATAGCCACATCTTTTTGCAAAATTGTTCTAAAACAGGGTTGTGGATATGTTTTGTGTTGCCCCTGTACTGTTATGGCTTTAGATATGTTAGTGGATTTGGAACATGTTAACCAAATAGTGTCACAAACACAAAAAACTAGTATAACAAAATTATTAGATTTTCTAAGTTCTTTCTTAGGTGACCTTTTCAGGAAGGCGTACATGTTCACGTACATTGATATTCAACACAAAAAGTTGGGTTTTTGCCAGCAATTGTTGCATTGCCCATATTTTTATTGGATGTGTTTTTTCTAAAACAAAGCCTAGATTTGTTTTAGATATCCACATCTTGTTTATATAGATAGCCACATCTTTTTGCAAAATTGTTCTAAAACAGGGTTGTGGATATGTTTTGTGTTGCCCCTGTACTGTTATGGCTTTAGATATGTTAGTGGATTTGGAACATGTTAACCAAATAGTGTCACAAACACAAAAAACTAGTATAACAAAAGTTGGCAACACAAATGTTATTGAAGGACAAAAATTTGCAACACAGAAATTGGCTTCCATTCATTTAGACTAATAACATTTCACATTCCAAATAACTACACTTTTCATTTGGGGCTTCCAAAACAGCAAAAGAAGCCCCAACCCAACTTAAACAAAACAAGCCATAAACTGGCTTTTTTTACTTTCCATTTGGGGCTTCCAAAACAGCAAAAGAAGCCCAACCTATCTTAAACAAAACAAGTCATAATCTGGCTTTTTTTTTTCGTTTTTCCTTTTTTTTTTTTGTGGGTCTGCAGATGTCCCCATCTTTTTTTTTTTTTTTTGGGGGGGGGGGGTCTGCAAACACCCGTTTTAAATTTAAAAAAAAAAAAGAAACAGAAAAGAAAAACCCTTCTTTGAATCACTTGGTTGCATGCTGAGATGGTAAACCCCTAGTTGTTGGCTTGTGGATATCTTTGGTCAAAACGTTCATATGCTTGTGCAGTTTCATCGTCCGACTCCTCTTCATTTTCTGACTCCTCCTCTTCATCACTCTCCATTTCTGACTCCCCATCCTCATCTGTCTCTTCATCTTCCTCCTCCATCTCGTCTCCCTCCTCCATGTATTCTTCCTCTTCTGCCTCTATTTCTTCCATCTCCTGATCTTCCAGGAACTGTCCATAGTGTTCATCCTGGGAGACTTGGATTTTGATCTTCATTTCTTGTATATATTGTTGCTGCTGAAGTGCTAGGGCTAGCAAGGCATCGTTCTCTGTGTTTGTCGCCATGGTGATGATCGCATCATTGCTCGACTTGATCTCCTTCAAGTCGTTCTTGATGCTGTTGAGAGGGACGTTTGGTTGAGACATTGTTGGGGGTTTTCGAAAGAATTTGGAGGGTTTGTGAGAGAGGAGAGAGGAGTGGAGTGCTTGATCTCCTTCCAGTCGTTCTTATAGGCTTGAAGATGAGTACAACGCTTGGTTTTCGGTGTAAACGTTCCAGAAAATGACTGCAACGTTTCGTTTTTGGGGGTTGAATATAGTCACCTCGGTAAGTGAACGAACAGTGTATCGTTTGGTACTTATCCCATTTTATTATTTTTTTCATTTTTTTATTTCTTTTGGTGTTCTCTTAAAATCATATGAGTAGGAGATAGTTCTAGAAGGTAACCACATCTAATTTCCAACGTACCAAAAAAGGTAACCACATTTTTGTATTTATCCGTATAAATACATTTTTTTGCAAAAATTGGTTTTATATATATATATATTTTTTCCTTTTGATGTACTAAAAAAATTTCTCAGAGTATATTTCTATCCGGATAACCACATCTATTGCAAAAATTGCCTTTCGAAGTGATTAGTCAGTTTCTGTTATGTCTCATTTTTGGATGTAATTTGGTGCAAAAATGGAAAATATGATGAAAAGAAAATTTTGGATGTAATTTGGTGTCATAATTTGTGTGTGTGATGGGTATGTGTTTTTTTTTTTCGTACCAAAGTCAATGGAAATATGGCGAACAGAAATGAAAAATCATTTTTCTTTTGAAAGTAAATCATTTGAAAAATCATTTTTGGATGTAATTTAATTGTTTGAAGTACTGTTCAACAGTACCAAAAAAAAAGAAACTGGGTTTGAATATCCCTTTCTTTCATGCAAACAGACTTGGCTCCTAAATTAATGACTTCTGTTGTGCCCTTCTGGTATTGTTTGACCAACTGTAAGATATCACATTGAATCTGGGTTTGGTTTATTTGTGGAACCAAACTTTGATTTGGATAAGATTTGCGAAGAATCAAAATAAAAAAATAACCACATCTATTCCAGAAAAAACTGGCATTAGAAGCAAAAATATGTGTTAACATCATGTATTCCACAGCCTGGCTTTAAAAGTTCTATTTTTTTCAGTTTCTTTTAGATATCCACATCTAATCCGAAAGCAAATGTAAGCAACTCATTTAAAGCACAAAAACCAAGAAGCAAAAACATCACTTACTAATATCTATAACAATTAACGACATATATTCCAGGAAAAAATTGGCCTTAAAAGTTAGAACTATTATTTTCCTTCAAAGACCCTGCCAGAGATGCACATGTAATCCAAAAGCAAAAGCAAAAGCAAACAAATTACTTAAAGCAGAAAAACCAAGAGGCAAAAAATCTGTTAACAACATGTATTCCAAAGCCTGGCTTTAAAAGTTCTATTTTTCTTCAAAGTTTGTTTAAGATATCCACATCTAATTCCAAAAACTACCTTTTACTATGTCAGATATCCACATTTATCCTAAACATACTACATCATGAGGAGTCTTCTTTTTAACATTTTCTCTCTGCTGCTCATCTTTCATCACCTAGAAGCTTTGCCATTCTTTAAGTGTCCAAGATCTCTCACCATCATTAAAAAATCTGGAGACCAAGTGAACTCGAAATTTCTGAACATCGTCCTGGTTCATTGAGATTGGGACTTGTCGTTGACATGCCAATTCAGAAATTATGTGACAGACAACTATACCACAATCCACTCTGCATATATTTGAAGATAAAAGTTAAAAATGAAGTTGATAGGATGCTTTTGTCATTATACTACGAGCAGTTATAGCTATGGAAGCTTACGATGTGGCCAATTGTTGTGGTGCCTTTTCAGCTGATATAATTGGAGCATTGAAACTCTGTGCTTCAAACACTATTGGGGAAGATGATAGCCTGAAGTTTGGCTTGTCAGTAAGCTTGAACTGCATGAAAGCTTCAATGTATTTTTTCTGCATTTGGGAAACGATATGTTTTTACATTGTTGTCATTGCTAGAATATGGCTTGTCATAAAGAATGAATGTTGATTTTTTTACCACTGTCACTGCATCTGCTAGGTATGGATCCTTTTTCTTGGTGAGAGAGTTGTAGTGCTTCCATGTCTCTTCCTTGATATCGTACAACAGAAGAGTCCAATGGTACGGTTGAACCTCTTTTGTAAGCCTCTTGTTTCCCGTGGAGTTCATAGGGAAAACGAGATAGCTATAATAATTGGCTCCATGTTGTACAATGTTCTCATAGACCTTTTGAATGTTCCGGTCAAGGAGAGACTTTCTGAGACTGTCATTGTCCAAGCTAATTAGACTCTGCAGATTCCAAGTGATTTGGTTATAGCAGTGCAGATTATAAAAATCATGACAAGACAACATGTTCTAATCATTGCATAAGTAAAAAGTGAATATATTTTTCTTTACCCAGCACATGCATGTGAAATATGCAATGTTATCATGTTGTGCTCCTTGCGCTTCTTGCTCTCTCTCCAGTATGTTAAGAAATCCATCAATCACCTGCATAGTGTGTTTTTGAGGTTAGATTACTAATGTTAATGGAAAAATGTTTTGTCGCAGCGTGATAAGAGAGATTTTTTACCGCATTGGAGACATCGCCTTGTTCCAGGAGGCGGATTATGTCAAATAGCGGTATGGTTTCTGCGCTTGGCTTGTTGGTCCAAACAGCTATACTGTGATTGTGGAAAAAGGAAAGCATTATTTTTTTAAAAAAAGAAGTGAATTCATTTTGTCATCAGTTTGATTGTATGAGTACTTACGCTTCATCCAGTTCCTCGCAGTCACATATTTGATCCAAGATGTCCTTATCTTCTTGTTGGAGCAAGTGATATAACTTTGATTTTTCAGGCCTCCATCTTGGTTTTCTTTTTTTCTTCTTGTCATGCTCAGTATTCTTCTTCTTCTCATCATCAGTGTAGACATAACCCTCTATCCTCTTCTCCAATCTTGTCTCTCTCTCAGTGACCCTTTTCGTTAAGGATGATGGATCTATTTGTACTTTACTTCTCAGTATCCTCTTTTTCTGTCCTTGTTGAGGTTCTACTTCTTTGCAAGCAGCAGTTATTGTCCTCTGAAGTTCTTCATCTCCAACCATTTTATGGTCTGGGACTGTAGCATCATCCTCTTGTTGTTGATTCTTCTTCTCATTTGGTTCTCCAACGTCATCATTCTCTTCTTCTTCGTTGTCTCCAACAGTTCTATTTTCCTGTTGTGAAAAAATTATAACAGTAAGACAACAACATCTGACGTATTGGCTAATTTGCAGAGTCTAATTTTCTCAAGATGACCACATCTTTGCACTGATAAACATTTTTTGTATGAGGATTCATTTTTTATGGTCAAAACAAACATGGACATATGATGAAACTAAAATGCACAAGTAACCGAAACTTTTAAAGTACCTGGTATTCTTGGCTGACTTTGTGGGCCTCAATATCATCAATGACGTCCAATGCATCTTCAAGTTTTTCCAGGATAATTTCATTGTTTACCACCATTGTCACAACTTCTACTTCCAAGCCAACATTTTATTTCTGCAACTGTTCTTTTTCCTCAGTGGTAAGGTCATTTTGTAACAGCATGGTGCCAAAATCCTTTGCCCAATCCTTGTCCAACTTCTTTTTTTCTTGCATCAACCTTTTTTTCTCCAGTTGTACACTTTCGCATTGAAATCCATACTTAGCATTATCATTTTCAAGCTTGTGAAGCTTCTCTTGAAGTTCTGCAATTTCTTGATCCTTTCTCTGATTGTCTTCAATCAACTTCTTGTTTTCACTTCTCAGCATTTCTATTTCTTTTTGAAGCTGCAAGTTTGGACAATCAGCCATGCGGTCCTCATTTCCTTCGAAGTCAATTATTTCCAGCAAGTCTCTTTCTCGCCGAGTTGGCTCCAAGTCAGAATCTGAAACCTTTTAATGAAAAAACAGAACCAATTAACTGATAGGTAACCATATTTTGTGCTTGTTTTGGTGAAAAAATTGCACTAGGATAGTTACCTCATCATATTCAAGGGTCTGCAATGGCGTATTCTTCAAAGATTCATTAAGGTCACTCAGCTTCCAACGTCTGAACCTTGGGAAATCTGTTGGTTCTGATATGTTTGCTAACTTCGTGTGCTCGCACAGCCAGTACTTTTTGCAGGAAGAAATACATTTAAAGCACAAAAACCAAGAAGGAAAAACGTCACTTAAGAACATCTATAACAATTAACGACATATTCCAGAAAAAAAACTGGCCTTAGAACTGTTATTTTCCTTCAAAGACCCTATCAGAGATGCACGTGTAATCCAAAAGCAAAAGCAAACAAATTAGCAGAAAAACCAAGAAGCAAAAATATCTGTTAACAACATGTATTCCAAAGCCTGGCTTTAAAAGTTCTATTTTTCTTCAAAGTTTCTTTAAGATATCCACATCTAATCCAAAAGCAAAGGTAAACAACTCATTTAAAGCACAAAAACCAAGAAGCAAAAATGTCACTTAACGACATCTATTCCAAAAACTACTATTTAGAAGTGTTATTTTTACTAAAAGTCATGAGATGCTTACCAAAAGTCCAATAGTGCATCCTTCGACATTGTTAGGTGCCTTTGTCTCGAGGTCTTTAATTAATTCATCCGTAATGAATTTCGACCATGCATAAGATGTGCTTTCCTCCAAGTTTACAATGTAGTCAAGGAAAGACCATGTTATTCTCGAGCCTGTGTTTGGGCAAAACAATGTAGCTAGGAGAAATAGCGTCAGCACACGAGCTACATCTTTGGCTGCTTCATCTGTCTTCTTTGTCACAACTTGTTCGAAGTACAACTTCAGGCTTCTAATACTTATTATCCTTTGATTCTTAGTATCCCTTGCCATAATCGCATTCGCAAATCGTGTGTCTGGTTTTGCTGGATGGATCGACAATGTGATCGGGGTACTACCAGACCGGATTCCAAATATGAGTTGAATATCCCTTTCTTTCAGACAAACAGACTTGGCTCCTAAATTAAACACTCCTCTTGTGCCCTTCTGGTATTGTTTGACGAACTGTAAGATATCATGATCATTTTTCTTCACGTAATGCTCAAATGGCTCTTTGATGTCATTTTCATTGTCACTTTCATTGTCATCTTCATCATTGCCTCCAATTATTGCCAACAGTAGATAAGCAAATGGTGACTTAACAATCTCTTTCTTGTGTTTTGGTGTTATTGTTTTATCCTTTAGAAGCCTTACCAAAGCAACAAGATTCGACCTGCACAAATTTTTGACATATATGTGTTCAATTCTACAGAACAATTCAGAATCACTTTCATTTTGTTAGATGTGGCTATCTAAAGTAATACATAAAAGCTTAATGACCAACAATATTAGTAACAATGGTGACAAGATATGGTTACCTGTACTGCAAATAACCATCTTCCTTTTGCTCCTCCTTTGGCTTCTTTGTGATTGTTTTTTGAAGAGCAGTAGTAGGCTTCCTCTTTTTCCCTGTTGCTTTTGGAGGTGCCTTTGTCCTTCTACTTGGAGCAGGAGTTTTTGGCTTTGTTCTTTTAATTGGAGCAGGGGACTTTGCCTTGGTTCTTGTAACAACAGCAGTAGACGTTGTCTTCCTTGTTTTAACAGCTGCAAGAGTATTTGTCTTTCTTGTTATTCTTTTAACAGGTGCAGGATTCTTTCGTGTAGACCTTGACAATAAACAATCACGTTAGTTGTTTGTCTTCACATTGTAATACAAAACATAAAAGTACATAGTTAACCATACCTTTGTCTAGAACTGGCATATTTTTTTTGGTTTTGATTGCAGCTCTTGCTCATAGTTAACCATAACTTTGTCTCCATCTTCTTCTTGTTCGTCTTCTTCAACTTCCCCCTCTTCATCTTGGTCATCATCTTCATCACCATCTTCTTCTTTTTGACAATCCTTTTCATCCTTGTGTTCTTCTTGCTCATCATCATTGTCTTCTTCTTCTTCTTCTTCTTCTTCTTCTTCTTCTTCTTCTTCTTCTTCTTCTTCTTCTTCTTCTTCTTTTTCACTATCATTTTCTTCTTCTTCTTCACTATCATCATCTTGTTGTTGTTGTTGTTGTTGTTGTTGTTGTTGTTGTTGTTGTTGTTGTTGTTGTTGTTCTTCTTCTTCTTCTTCTTCTTCTTCTTCTTCTTCTTCTTCTTCTTCTTCTTCTTCTTCTTCTTCTTCTTCATCATCTTCATCTTTTTCTTCTTCTTCTTTTACTTCTTCTTGCTGCAATGTCTCTAGTTCTTCTTTTTGTCTGCGTATATCATTTTTACTCAATGTAAACTTCGGTTTTGGATAATATCGTATAGTTGAGGCTTCAGAATCTATTTGTATAGATGATGATTTAGATTTAGTCGCAGATTTTGTTTTCTTTTTTGGAGATTCTTCTGGTACTGGCCAAATCCTTTTTGCTGTTTTCTTTCTCTTTGCCATTCATGTACAAACATGAAAATATGTTAAGCAGATAACCACATGTTAGGTAAAGACTTAATGAATGAGTTAGTAATACAGATTCTACAAACGAACTAAGCACATCCTGTATACACGATAAGCACAGATTCTACAGACGTTGCTTTGCCATTCCTTTATACACGATAAGCACATCTTCTTATGTTTTTTTGAACTACAGATTCTACAAACGAGCTAATTAGAAGTTTCTTATATAGTCAGCAGATTTCCACATTTAGTAGTTTCTTATTTTGTCAGTGGATATCCACATCTTATCAAAATGATAACTATCAGGAGAAATCTACGTCTTGTAACCATCAGGACACCATATAACCACATTTTGTTTGTCTGTTACAAGTCTAAGGAGTACTGTCTGACAGCACATAACAATATGTGATGACAATGATAAGAATTAGCAGATAACCACATTTTTTGTAGTGCTTTTAAACACAGATAAACACTTGCTATGAGAAATGATAACGATTAGCAGATATGCACATCTTGTAGTATATAACCAAAATCGTGGCAGCAGAAGGAAAAATTGGCAAAATTAACACAAAACGTAATTAAATGGCACGCAGGTTGACACCATTAACGATTAGCAGATATCCACATATTGACTACGACATTGCTCGTCTACTATTACTTTATTGCAACAGCTGACGACATCTTCTAGGGTTTTTTTTCGTTTCGGAGAGAAAACAGAAATTGAGTGAACAAATAATCACATTGTTGTAGTGTTTTTCGACAGTTTTCGACATGTTTTTGTGTAGAATGATACAGTTTTGTCGGAAAACAATGATTTGAGTGTAATACCTTGAATGACGACGCCAATTCAACACTTCCGGTAGAACGATTGTTCGATATCGATGGAGTGTAGTAGCTGTTTGCTGGTCGTTGGAGTAGAGTAGCTGTTTCCCGATCAATGGACGACGTCTGCGCGAGCCCTAGGTTTTCGCAGTGAAGTTTGTAGAGTGAGGATGGCTCTGGAAACTGATGAAAAACAGAGAAAGTTGGCTTGATAACCGTTTGGGGTATGTCTTAGGGAATTATGGTGTGGACCTTAGACTTTATGGAATAGTTATATTGGACCCTATAGTTATTCTCCCATAATTTATTTTGAAGGATAAGAAGCGTGGAAAACTCCCACTTCCCTTTTTAAAAAAGTAACGAGTACGTAGAAAACTTGTGCCATCTTCTTTTTCTTGTTGGGGCACTCTTTGTCTTCCATCTTACATTATTAATTGCCTGCTGCTCCACAAACCTTCTTTGTAAGAAGGAGAATCCACTTTCTCTTCTTAATGCCAAAAGAAAAAGATGTTCAAAGAGAGGGTGCGAGAGAAATTAATTAGAAGGATATTTCTTTGTCTCATTTGCCTTGTTTGTTAGGGAGGATATGGGGTGGGATGGGATTTGGATTTGGACGTGGGCCCCAAAATCTATTGTTTGATAACATTATTTGGGATGGGATTTGGATCTGGAGGGGATTTAATATTCCCATCCATACGGGATATAAAATCCCATGGGGGGGGGGGGATTTGGATGGGATTTGGAGTTTTTAGTGCAATATCCGAGCACTATCCCGTCGAACACAAACACCGGATATGAATTTTTCCCATCCATTGATATCCTGGGCAATATCCCAAGGATTTCATATCCCACCCATATCCCATGAGATTTTATATCCCATCCATTTATCTCCGGCCAAACAAACGAGGCCATTGGGAAGAGAAGGCTTGTCCATTTCTGTTGAAAGTGTGTTAGGTACGAAACAATCTACGTACTAGCAGACCGTTCTTATTAATTTATCCTCGCTCACAGTGGACATGCATGATGTTTCGTGTAGAATAACTATTGATCCATTCATCTCATTTTCGTCCTTAATTTGGTGAAGTTCAAAAGGCCAAATCAATTGTGAATCAAAGAAGGTTAATTTATTTTGAAGGATAAGAAGCGTGGAAAACTCCCACTTCACTTTTTTAAAAAGTAACGAGTACGTAGAAAACTTGTGCCATCTTCTTTTTCTTGTTGGGGCAATCTTTGTCTTCCATCCAACATTATTAATTGCCTGCTGCTCCACAAACCTTCTTTTGCCGTTGAATTGGAGTGATCCCAGATCATAGGACATCCGTATAGATATTCGCAAGTTCAGGTTTCTTTTAATAAACTTGTCTGAATTTTTATCCATTGAGTAGTCTTAACTTCGAAGGATTTTTAATTTTTTGGTTATGTTTTTAGTTAATTTTTTTTTTTTAGCGTTTGTTAGTTTAGTTGTTTTTTGCATATTTTTTAAAGATATTTCCTAAAATATTTGGGCAATTCCCATAATATTTTTACTTTTCCAATTGCTCATGTCAAGATGAATCAACAATCCACAAAAGTTTAACGCAAACCTAATGAACGTAAAAAAAAATAAATAAATAAACTAATAAATTGAAAATCCAATAGTCGTGGAACAACCGCTGACTCCTCCACATTCCAGTATAAAGCAATTCCGAAATGATTCATGAAGAAAAGAAGTGTTAATGGACTCCAGATTTGAATTTCTCTACTCCCCTGTTGAAAGCCTCTCCCTTTCTCGCCCTATCATCTTTGTCTCTCCACCGATCCATTGAACTTACCACAGCGCAATAAGGAAGATATTTTAAAGCTACCCTATAAGAAAATATTTTGATAATCAAGAGTCTGAGTCAGTTTATGCACTCCTCAACTAATTTTAAGGAAACAATTTTAACGTTCATTAGTGAAAATCTCAATTAAAGTTCAGAGCAAAACTCCATATGAACTAGACCTTAAAAAAATAATAACAAGTTCCAAACAAGTGTCGTTTGAAAGACATAGGCATCTAAGTCGCAAACGCTCACCAGTACCAGGCCAATCCACTCGGGTTTGGTGTAGTGCCCCCAAAGTACTAGACCGTATAGTTTCCACATAAATGCGCAATTCCGATATAATCGATCCGAGCTATAGATAATTGAAGTTTCTAAAAGTTAGGATTAAATACTAGCCGAGGATTATAGCCGTGGATTATAGAAGGAGACGGTTGGATGAAAAGCACTACACCATATAATGTTTTGGAACACTGCAAAGACTCTTTTTACGGGGCACGGCCACTCATTAACTTGTGGGGTCGGCTGATGGGGATGCCATGGAAACCTTTTTCTTGGCAATGGTAGGACTTTTGGTGGACTGTGATTTTCAACCCGTTAGGAAAAATACGGACCCGAGCCCACAGGGAAAGCACGGGGTATTCCTTACAGTGAAGTATTACACGCTGAGAGATATTCTAATGATTCTACCTCTGACTTAATCTTGTGATAAACGAAATTTATTTTACCAATCAAATGAAATTTATTTAATATAGTTTCAAAGCGGATTGGAAATGTCCAGTCTGGTTTATTTGTTTGTTTTTTCCTGATTTATTGTGATGATCAAATTATTATTTTTTAGAGCGTTTTTTAAATATTATTTACGTCAAAATCATATTGCTCAGAATTCATTTTCTGCTCATACATGTAATCCGAAAGCATATCAGACAGGATGTGATACATGATTTTTGACGTAACTAATGTTCTCATCAAAGTCTAACGGTGAATGATTGATTATTTGATCCGAAAAGGGATTTGGGGACTGAAAACAGGTTTGACTGATGTCCATCGCCTTCCTTTTTAAAAAACTCTTAACCCACACTTGGTGTATGTGTGTAGAATGTGGATCCCACAAGCCATGTGAATGTATGTGTACGTATAAATAAAAATTAGGCAACCCTGCGCCCTGAACCTCTCTTTTTATAATTCAACATAAAATCAGCATATCCTAGTTATTGGGATGCATGATATATCTTCATCATTTTTCAATATGGAGGCCAAGTAAGGTATGATTTCCAGTCTATTCTATTAGCAACTGTTTGTTTGATAACAGGTTGTCCAGGAAATTTTTGCGAATTTTGACTATTTTTTGGGTGCTGAGATTAACGATCGGGTAAAACTCTAGTGACTCCAAAGTTTGAAATTATTTATTATAAAAATGCATTCTTTTCAAGTTATCGTTCAGTGGATTGGACAATTTTTTGGGACGTCTAAAGAAGTAGTTACTTTTCATAAAATTTTGTTTAGTATTTTGTCAGAAATTTTAGGAGAGAAATCAGATAAGTACCAAAAAAAATGACCTAAGTTAAAAAAAAGTTAGTAATAAAAAGAATTCTAAAAATAATTAAAAACTAAAGTTGTTTCAATCTTTTTTAGTGTTCGATAAACTTTATTCTGTTGTAAGCTTTGCTTTTTAACGTGAATCAAATTAACTTTCAGAAAAGATGAACATAATATAATACTCCGTCTACCCCATTTTGTTTTCTTCAACGGATTCTAATTTCTTCATCTAGAAATTGTTTGAACACAGTCTTGGAACTCTTTGAACTCTCAGTCCTCTTCGTGTAACGATTTGAATGAAGAGGTCTAGCAATTTCCCGTGCATTGAAGGCCCTTAATTATCCACATCTACAGTATGGCCAGTGCACATTTTTCATTTTAAACTACAAATATTCAATTAAAATAAATTTCTGCTTCCCCTTGGAATGGATTTTGTGATCAAGGTTGACTGTCTATGACGATGAAGAGGCCTTGATGAAAGTGGATGTACAAGTGTCTCGGGTGGTGAATTGGGTTTAGAATCGCGATTGAGTTGGCAGAAGGCATTCTGCCTATGTATGCATGGCTGGCGGTAAAAAGCTATGGGGTAAGAGAGATGGCCATCTCGGCCGACCTGCCCCGCCCCTCCCCATCCCCTCCCCGAATGGGGAGGGGATTTGGGGTTTTTTTGGGGATCGGGTAGGGGATAGGGATTCTTTTAAAAAAAATTCGGGGATCGAGTAGGGGATGGTATTGTCCATCCCCTCCCCAATCCCCTCCCGATCCCCGACCCTCCCCGTTCCCTTCCCCTCCCCGACCCTCCCCGCATCCCCACACACACACATACATACATATGGACCCTCTTGAGCAGAGGATCGCATGCACACACACGCCTTTATTCAACTACCCACTAACAAGCTCTGTTCATCTCTCTCCTTAACCCATTTGTTGCATGGGGTCCATGGGTGCGTCCACATGAGATAATAATTAGCACAAGTGCTAAGTGGATTCAACCACATGAGGTGATAAGTCCTAAGTGGATTCTACCACTAAAGGTGATAAGTCCTAATGGGATTTGAACTGCTTAAGCATCAATGGCCCCAATGGCGACCCAGACTTACCTGAGGAGTGGATTAGAGTTCCTCTGCAGGACACTGAGGTAATTGATTTTTATTTTTACTATACAATCGATTGGAAATAGAAGGCGAAATTGAAGATCCCCTGAGAAAGAGTTGGCGGGGGCTTAAAGGGCTGCAAGGGAAAGGGCTGCGGCTGAATGGGAAAGGGGTCAATGGCAAAGAGATCAAGAAACAAAAGTTCGATTAATCACTAATCAATAAATTTCTTCTTTCGGATATTTTAAGGAAGTACAACTAATTAAGCTGCACACGAGTGGGTCCTTAAATCTTTTTCCGGAAGTTATGGGTTTAGTTCTATGTGTTATACGTCACTCCAACGGTTCCATAATCTTTTTCTGGAGTTGTGTTATTTTTAGAATTAAAATATAAGCTACATTCGTGCATATCTTTTGGATTTCTTCTCAACAATTAAAGATCTCAATCGTGTTTCTGATTTGAAAAATCAAACTTAATTATTAATTAGAAGACAAGATCATTATACTTATACAAAAATTAAATTTTTAGAAAATACTATTCAAATTCACATTGCACTATACACCAATAGAACAGATGGAACCTATTTTTATTGGATTCTGTTCTTGACTATTCAAACGGACACAATTTAGAACATTAAAATGATTAAAACAACTAAAATTAAAATGCAACAGAGAGATCCTATGACAAAGAAAAAAATCACTATTATTATCTAAACAATAATTTCTCCAATTTCATCCGTGAAGCATATTCGCCGATATTACTCACTTTACGAAGTGAGTCATGATTTCTCTCCGATGTCCTTCACGCTTGAGATCAACACCTGATACAAATGGTTTCAATGAATACGTGGGAGTTCTCTTAATGGGTGGTAACTTGGTAATAACCTTGATTTTCAGGAGTCCATATTGGAAGCTCCACCTTTGGATGATAACTCACTCAATTCAGTTGTAGAAGGGAATGGACAGACAAAACATGAAAATCTGTCGAAACACATAGAAGAAGTTATGAATTTACAACTGGAGGTGGATATCCTGAGGATAATTCTCAAAGAAGAAAGGTCATCTCATGCAGAATTGCAGGCAAGGGAACTGTGCTTGATTAGGGATTTTGAGAGAACAAAAGAAGATAATTTGCTGATTGCCGCACAATGTGAAGATGTGAGGGAAGAGCTCAAGGAAGCAAAATCTGTAATTGAAGCTCTGGAGTCCCAACAAATTCTGTCAATCAACGAGATGGAGGATCTTAGAAGTAGTAATAGCCACCATGCAGAGCTTTTAAGTAAAAAGGAGCTTGAAATCTCTGCTTTGAAGGAGAAAATGTTTTATCGAGAATTAAGAGATTCCCAATCTTTCAAGTGCTCAGAAAGTCAAGACTCTTCTTTACAAGTGAAGTTAAAGAAGATGCATGAGTCTCTTGAAAAGGCCAAGAGGTTGAATACACGGTATCAAAGTGATCGTGAATTTCAAGAATCTAATGAAGAAGACATGGATGAAGTCCGAAGGCAAGTTGAGGCTGAAACTGCTGAGGTAATAGTATGCTTGCAGGATGAACTTTCCCTTCTTCAGCAACAAGTAGAAAAAAGTAACAGCAAAGAGATGGAGACCCAAGAGAGGTTGTTGAGCTTGGAAGCTGAAATGAAGGAGCTTGAGGGGAAAATGCATTTAAAGGAGCAAGATAATAAAATTTCAAAAGAGATGGCAGAAGAGAAAGACAAAGAACTGACAATAATGTCTAAAGAGTGGGAGTTGTTGACCAGTGAGATTGAACTTCTTCTTTCGGATGGGAATGAGGCACTCAAAGTCGCGTCAGATGAGCTTGATTCTGTTTCCAGTTCCTTTCCTTGGAAAAGAAATCAAATCTCTGAGCAAGTTGGCAGGATGAGAAAGGTACTCTATGAGAAGGAGTGTTTGATTGAAAACCTAAACCAATGTTTAGAGGATGCTAGTAATAAAAGAAGTGAAATGGAGGTCATGCTGAGGTCGTTGAGAGGGGCGGCTTTGGTTATAACTGAAGCACACGAGCAAGAGTGTAGGGACAAGGAGAAAGAAATTCGTATATTGAAGGAAAGCTGCAGTGAGCTACAGCTGCAGCTTTCTCAGGAGCAGAAGCGAGCTTGTGCTGTGGAACAGAAGCTTGAAGAAATAAGAGAAAGTGACATTTTGAAGACCAGTGAGAAACTTGCTGAGCTAAAAAATGGTGTTTCAGCACTCCAGTACTGCGTAAATGACTATGCAGAGAAGGTTGCAAATAATAACGAAGATGGTGCCACGACAAGTCCTGTTTCTCTGTTGAGTGATGGCGAGTGTGAAGAACGGGTAAGCTTTTTCTTGGTTTTTGACTGACAGTTTAGGTCTTGTCTCAAATTTCCATTTTTCTGTTTTCTCATATTTTTGTTGAAGGGTTTGAATTGGTTAATTCCACTCATCTTGGTCTTGTTGCAGACAGGTAGTGAAACAAGACAAGAGATTCACAACGTAGACTCATATGCTGTCGAGGATTTGAAAATGGAGATTCCAGAGAATCCACATGAATATTCATCTGTTCAGAAAAACCTCGCGTCTGGAAGAATTGGGAAGGATGAGAGTGATAGAGATGCTACAAATTTTTTCCCGAATTTGTCTTATAATCCTCACTTTGCATGATTCACTTGGGAATACAAATAGGCAAAAAATTTGTAACAGTAAATTCTTTAACCAAGGTTAAGCCAAAATAGCTAGGCCGGCGATTGTTGATATGAAGCCAACAAGATCCACATGGCTTTCCTTGGTTTACCCAGATAATTTCACAATCTTTTTCCATAGATGACAGAAGTTATTGAAGAAAGTGAGTGAGATTAAAAAATTTGCCTGAACTTCAATAATTTCCAATTGGAATCTTGCCAGCTTTCCATGATTAAATATGGATGAACTCCAAGAAGTGTGTTGTTTAAACCATAATATAAATGTCCGGGTTCCAACTTTGTGAAACTGTAATGTTGCATATTTTCCTTTTACCACATCAAACTTTAACCCGGGTTCATTTACCAAAAATAATAATAATAATAAAAAACTTTAACCTGGTAAATATCTTGAAGGACTGAACATGTTACTTTTTTTTTTTTTTCCATTCATTTCCTAGTGATGTAGAATGGAAGATGTAGAAGGAGAGAAACAAAGTTGTGCACAAAATTGTCTGAAGTATATTGGTTTATCATTGAAGGAACAACTAAAAGTTTATGCCTCATATACAAGTATGAACAGCTAATCAAAAATTTTTGGCGACATTTTGGATGCCAATAAAGTATTGAACCATGGTTTATATCTTGTTTGCTAGCTAGTGGTTGAGAATGTTGAGGAGGGTAACTCTGGTTTTGATCAACCGTCTGAACAAACATTCAAGCCCTTCTTCGATTTCTTGAATGCTTAACTCCATCTTCCCCAACTGGTTTGGCGCATTCTCAATGCATGCTGTATTATCAGATTTCCTCGTCGTCTGATTGCTGAGAGAGTGCAACGCAGCATCAAATTTCTCGAATACATTAGAGTTTGTTTCTTCATTTTTGGATGCAATTGTCTTCCTGTGCATGAGTTTGGAAGCAAAAGAAAATCCACTCAATCTTGACTCTTCCGTTGTCCCTGAAATATAGGACAATAATGACTCGAACACCCCAATAGTGGCTGCTTCAACCTCATTTAGCGAATCCAAAATCTCCCGGCTTTTTCCAAGAGCTATGACTGTTTGCTTTGTTTTGATACTCTTCAAATCCTTTAGAGACTTTTGGATCACCTTCTTTGCCTTCTTTCTCGAATTTAAGAACCCAGAAAACACTACAAGAAAATGGAGTATTGGCGACCTGAATGGCAATGGAACAAAAACACATCGCCGTTGGGTATGTATTTGGCGATGCACTTTTTCAAAGTGCATTGGCAATACCTTGTCTCTAACAATACAATTGGGTTGCTTGATGGGGCCACTTTTGGCGACCTCAAACTGTACTTTCGGCGATGAGAAAATTATTTCGGCAAAAATGTACACATTCGGCGACGCGATATGCATCGGCGAAGGCTAAATTTTTTTGGCGCAATTTCGGGCACGCCTAATTGGTACTTTCAGCGATGCGAAAGTGTTGTCGCCCAAAAACCTCACTTTTGGCGATGCAATTTTCATTGTTGAAAGGTAAATTAAGGCACCAATTTTTCGGCGCTACGTTACTGATTAGGCGCCTATTTCAAATTTTCAGCGAAACGACGGAGTTTTAATCAATTTGGTCTATTTTATATTTTATTGCACACAAAAATAGGAATATGAATGCCCTGTACACACTCCTCACACACAAATACTCCTCAGTCTCACAGTCGACAGGAGGCGATGCTCCAGCGGCGGTCCAGCCCTCTTCCTCTCTCCCGTTACCAGGTTGCCCCTCTCTCTCTCTCTCTCTCTCTCTCTCTCTCACACACACACACACACATACAGACGCTCTGTCGAGATCTTTCTTTCCCTTTGGATTGATTCAAGATATTTAAGGTTTTGATTACCAGTGCAGATTTTTTTGAGGTGTTTCAAAAATTGGCTCCCTATTTCCATTTATAGTTGTGGCGCTAGCGCAGCCAAACCCATTATGTGCGAGATCTGGATCCCACCATTGGCACCGCCACCGCTATGCGAAAACTCGACACACTCGCCTCTAGACATAAATATGCTGTTGTCGCAGTCTCATGGTCTCCAGGTATGTTCCTCTCCCTCCCTCTCTCTTTCTCTATATGTATGTATATATGTATAGGTATTTGTGGGTGTATGTGTTATGTATACGAAATAGATTCCCAATTATAAACCCTAGGTTTCTCCCACAAAAGCTTCAATGGATTCAACTGTGGAAACTGATTATGTGGGGTTTTTTTTTTTTTTTGGGTAAAGGTTTTTTTTTTCTTTTTAATTCTTTTTTCCGTTAAAAGAAAAGTTATGATGTAGTTGTGAATGTTAAAGGTATAAAGGAGAATGTTAGGGTTTACTTCGGTTGGGACTAATTAGAACCACTCTAGCCCCAATTATGTGATGACACCAGATAATGCTTCGATCAATTTGTTTTACGGTCCGATCATTTACTGCTATCGAAAAAGTATTCTCACCTATCGTAGGGCTTTGCAAATTGGAAACTCTGAACTGTGATCTTTACTTGCTAATCACGAGAATAAGCTACCCTTACCTTCTGAAGCCCTAATTTGTGAATACTTCCATGTTCTAATTGATGTCATTAGGATCCCTAACTATGGTAGGAATTCGCGTGGTATTGCTTTGTGTAATAAATCTAGATTCGATGGAGAGTTAGGCGATAATGTAATGATGAAAAATGCTCCGTATGGCCACATTATAACATTATTGATGTGTTGAACAGATTTTGCGTGGAACTCTATTCAGGGGTATGTTACTATGATTTTGTACGCAGTGGTTGTCCTCAATATATTTATAGTGGATTGAATTTGAACTACATTATTACCTCCCTTTTGATCAAACTCAACATGATGATGATTGAACAAAACAAATGAGTGTGGTAGTTGAGTCATTGAGTGGAATGGTGCCAAACTCGTGTATCTACTAAGACAAACCAATCCATATATGGTCCCTGATTTTCAGTGCTACAACGGCGCAAGATTTTAGAGGCTCTTGTGGACTAAACATGATATAGTGTTTACCCAAAAAAAAACATGATAGAGTGATCGAGGATTGGGCGGGATGTGTATATTGAATCTCTTATGGACTCAACATAATAGTGATAGAGGGACACTTCTGGTACATTTCAAAATATAAAGAGATCTTAGGCCGCTTTCTTTAGGAACAAGACCAATTGAAAAGTTTAAAGCGAACTCAAGACTTCTTGTTCAAAGCTTCTTTATATTTATTGAATCTCTTGTAGACTCAAAATAATAGTGATAGAGGGACACTTCTGGTACATTTTAAATTTAAAGAGGTCTTAGGCTGCTTTCTTTAGGAACAAGACCAAATGAAAAGTTTAAAGCACACTCAAGACTTCTTGGCATTTATTCTGATTCACTTTCAACTAATCGAAACTGATTTTTCAAGGAATAGCATAACTTCAGTGCTTTGAATTGGTATGATTGTTTTTAGTATTTTAACTCTGTTAAACTATCAGTGCTTAACGCGTGGATTTGGTGAAGAGTGGACAATAGTGAACAAGGAGCCACACTGTCAAGCTTAAAATATCCCTCTTAGAATGGGCAGTGATATAAAAAAGTTTGTTTTGTCATTTCCAAAATGCTTCTATTCCAGCAATGGATTTTGTAAATCATAGAATTACCCTCAGCCTCGGAGATGCCAAGTTTCTTTGGCAATAAAGCCTTGTTTGACGCTTTCTTGGATCATGCTCATACAAGTGCCAGTAGTGAAATTGATTAAGAGTTAGTGAAATTTCAAGAGTTAGTGAAATTCCACTGAGTTGTATTTTCAAGAGTGAGTGAAATTCACTAAGTTGTATTTTCAAGAGTTGGTGAAATTTCACTCATTTGCATATGATTTGCTTTTAAGCCCCTTGCTATATGTGATTGGCTAGATTTCTTTTTTAGCCTATATGTGATTGGGTTGATGTCTTTTTGTGGGATAGTGATCAAACCTGCGGTTTACTCTATCTTGGACTAGGTATACAGTATACTGTTTGGAATTAGACATTTATGTTGGTACTTGGTAGTTAACAAGCGTTTCAGCTTCTAATAAGAGAAAAGTGTTAGAAGTGTGTTCAATTGGTAAGGGATCGGTCAGGGGTCTTGGTATTCCAACCTTGTCCCTTGTGCATCTAATTTGTGGAGAGTGACTTTTGGTACTATCAGTCAGGGGGTTTCTTCGCTTTCTTGTTTGCATTCATGTGATGATTCTCTCCCCAAAGTGAAACTCCCTGGGCTTTACTGATCTGAGCGAAATAATCAATGTTATTGCCTATTTTTACAATGTTTTTTGGGGATATCATCATTGAAATACTTCTTTCTGCTGCTGCTATGATTGGAGGGGATTTACTTGCCTGCTTTCCGTCCATTATTGTAGTGCTATTGTGATTTGAATAGCTTAAATGCCTAGGCTATTGGGTAACTCATATATCCTATCCAATTGTTCATGTCTTGTCTATCAATTTTGCATTCTTATTAGAGGAGCAAGCACCTTTCTATTCCTTTTAATTTTCTTTCTATACTTGTTTGATCCACCTGATGAACGTGGCGTACCAGAACCATTATACTTTTCTCTACATATTATTGACGAAGGGATATGGGATTTGCAGGAATAACTATGGTACAGTCTCAAGTCTCAAGGAGTTTCAAATTCAAAGGTAGTTCATCTTAAGCAACAACTGGTTGATCAAGGAAAAGTCATGGCTGATCAAAGAAAATTCATAGCTGATTACGGTAAAAAATTTGAAAAGATGATGCTCATATTGGCTTTTGGGATGGCACTTCGGGCGGACAACAAAATTGGGCTTGTACTAGTTAAAATAAAGGCCAAATTTGCGGACTTGGAGATAGTTTGAAAGCTGGTTTTTGGGTATTACTTTTGATACAATTGTAGTTGGCGATTGCTTTAGAAAAAATTTGGATGCATTGGACATCTAGTTTGGTTTTTGGCTGCATTGTTGGTGGAGTAAGTTTTTGACTGTATTGTTAATGTTTGGACAAGTTGTTTTTGGATTGTAATATGTTTAAGGTACTAACTTTTGATTTTGAGGAACTACTGGATTAGTTTGGATCAAATGAATGTATTTCCAGGTCAATGATAATTATGAAATGGATAAATGCAGTTTGGATAAAAAAAATTATATAGATTTTAAGATTCTTTCGCCGACACACAAAGTCCATTGGCAAAAGGTTAGCAAATATCTGGTAGTATTGCCAATGTAATATCGCGTCGGCAAAACTGATGTGTTTTGCCAAATGAAATACACTTTTGCCGATGTAAATCGCGTCGGCAAAACTACCTGTCTTTTGCCGATAAACAAAGCTTGCATCGCCAAAAGTATTGCCGACAAGGCAATGGCGACATGGTGCCGACGCGAGGTTTTTCATCGGCAAAACTCTTTGCCGATGCAAACATGCATTTGCCAATGTACTAAGGTGCATTGGCATTTGTCAATTTTGTTGTAGTGAAAGTCATGCGCCTCCCTTCTTCTTCGTATGATTGAAAGAAGGCCTTGTAAATCTTGCTTTGTATGTGAGGCTACATCTTTAGCAGTAGCGCACACATCCAATAGCCTTAGATACTTTTCCAGCACCACTTCAACCCATTTCTCATGGCGTTGTTGAGCAAAGGCTTGTTGAGTGTGTGGCAATAAAAGCAAATCGTCCAAACGATCATACATGTTTTCAAGGCCACTTAGCCTCAAATGCTCATCGACATGTGGAATGACTGGGTGAAGTCTTGAAGGCAAGCTGACAGAACGAGTGTGGTAGTTGGATTTTGATCTCAAAGGAGAAGAAGTCATTTTTCTGTCTGTTTGGGGATAAGGAAACTTAGAACTGGATGAGAAATTTGCAATCTCAAGTTACTTGTGCTGGGTTGTGTTCCCTTACCTCTTCTTAGGCTTTGCATTTATAGTAGGCTGAAAGGAGACAAGGAATCTCATCCTCTAAAACAATCAGCTGGCTGCAACGTGATTTCGATTTAGATCTACACGCTGTCATGGCGATGTTTTCTCAATGTCTCCCACCTAATAGTCCCCGAAAATGGGTTTCTAATACAGGGTACCATGTGGTAGACAGACAATGCGATGCACGAGTGGAGTTGATGCATGGCTGTCTCCTCTGGCACCAAAATGTCAGCACCATTTACTCCTGCTTTCGTTTCTCCCATATTCAACCGTTCACATGATCTGAGCATCTTTTGTGTTTCATTCATGTTAGCGATCGAGAGGATAGTAAGTGATATACAAAGCAAATCTGAGTGTTCCCAAACAGAAAGCCTGCCAGCACATTTTTGCTAATATCTAAACCAGATCAGATTATGAACTTCCATGCGTGTAATAATCATGCATTCAATCACTGACTTGAGACAATTGGAATCTTGACACCTTTGCACGATCCTGTAATGAGGCTCCTCGTGTTCAATATCTTAGTCAAATGTCTCACAATTTATCTTTGTGGGTGCAACAAATTGCAATAATCATGGCTTCCAATTTCGGCACTCTGAACTTTGCTTTATAAGACACCACTGTGATAAAAAAAAAATTCTTTCCCTTTTCTTCCTACAAACAGCCTCTGGACGATTTCCTTATCTACCAACATAGGCAAATAACAGCAATAGTGACTACTTCAGGGAATGCTTAACTCAATGCATTTTAGACAAATTAGCTTGGCCGGAAGCTAAATTTTTTGTGAATTGTAGTCAAATTACTGTCACCATATGGAATGAAATAATGTTGTTAAAAAAAAAAAAAAATGGAATGAAATATTGGTTATGACTTATGAGAGTTTCATAAAAACAAGACTGTCAGTGCTTCCAAATTTGAAGTCCAAAGTTTGGCTTATCAGACACCACCACCATATTCTTTTCTGGATTTATTTGCAGATGCTTATAAAAACCTCCCCACTTTGCATGATTCAATTGGGCATACACAGGTAAAATAATAGGCTCATTTGCATTTTTGGTCCCCAATGTATTTTGCCGAGTGCCATTTTCGTCCCAAAAAGTTCTATTGCTCAAATTTGGTCCCCAATTTTTAAGATTTGCATCCCCAACCCAAACGACGTTTGTTTTCGCCATGAACACTAGGGGCTTTTTCGTCATTTATCTACATGTACGTTTTAGTTCCCCAATATATGGACTTAGTATCATATTGGTCCTCAACATACACATTTTTAAATAATCCAATAGCTAGAAAAAGAAAAACTAGGGTTCTATCACGTATTATTTACCCGGCTTATTTACCTTTTGGTCCTCAAAGCATTAGCAAACTGCCAATTAGTTCCCTAACCTAGACATTTGACCCATTTACTCCTCAACGTTTAAAATGTGTGTCAAATTGTTCCCTGGCCCTATCGGGTAACTCCATTACTTGTTTCCATCAAAACGGAGGGCATTCGTGGTATTTCTCTATCCAGCGCGCATTTACTTCAAAAAAAATTTGTTAGGGAGAGTTAATTAGGCATCCTGTATCGAAAATATCATTATTATTCCATCCTATGCGATTTGAATACTTATTATTCCATCCTGAAATTCAAATAAACCCCAAAATACCCTCTCTCTCCTAATTTTCCTAACATTTCTCTCACCTAATTTTCCTAACATTTCTCTCTCCTAATCTTGCCTAATTTATCTCAATTTCAATCTCTCTCTCTCTCTCTCTCTCCCCCCCCAAAAAAAAAAAAAAAATCTTTTCACACTTAAAATCTCGAACTGAAATTAAAAATAAATAATCATGTCATTTTTAATGCACCATAAAAAATAGGTATATGTAGTTCAAGCATAAAAAGTCAGATTGCATATAAAAAAATAACTTTAAAATATGGTAGATTAGTGCACCACATAAAAAAACCATAAAACATATGATAGATTAATGTACCATAAATCCACAACCCAAGCCAAAACCATGAAAAATATGGTTGATTAATGCACCATAAAACCACATGTAGTCCTTCCCATTTGGATCGACCATTTTATCCATGAAAAACATGATACATTAATAAACCATATTTGTTGTATTACATCTCTTAAAGCATATGTGAATATGGTAAAAGTGGTAAATCAATAAATCATATTCGCTGTAAAAAATAACCATCTTTTAAAGCATATGTGAATATGGTTTATTGATTTACCATTATTACTGTATCGAAAAAAAAAATACAGCCATTCACAAGATTTGAAACTCACCGCCACCATACAAAACAATACAAAGGAAAGTAATCAAATAAGATTGTGAGATCGAATCATTGGGTTTTTTCTTCGCCGTCGAGATCGATCGAGGATTGATGGTTGTCGTAAGGATATTTATATCCAACGGTTGGAGTGGCAATCAGAGTCGTCATTGAAGAAGGTGGTGGTGCACGGGCGGAGTTGTGTGCTATATGGCTGGATGGCGGGGGCGGTGGACGGCATGGAGGTGGTGGATTTCGTCAGGATCCTATTTGTATCCTACAAATGGTATGGCGGTGGTGGCTGATTTTTTTTTTGGCGGTGGTGGCTGGTGTTGAAGATGTACAAACCCTATCATGAGAGAGAGAGAGAGAGAGAGAGAGAGAGAGAGAGAGAGAGAGAGAGAGAGAGAGAGAGAGAGAGAGAGAGAGAGAGAGAGGGGATGAGTGATTTAGGAATTTGAAAATGACTGAATTAGGGGAGGAAATTAATCAATAAAGAGATCCTAATTTTTAGGTAACTAACTACACATATTAGATTATGGAAATTTAAAAGCTCCTTAGTTTATGGAAATGAGCACTCAGATTTCAAAAATCAAACAAGGAAGGAAACAAAAATCATGTGATTGCATCCTAACTGGCGTGGAAAAGAGGATGACAATTCCAGATTTTTTGGTCAATCGGTTAGTATTAGAAATTAGAATTATTAGAAAAGAATATATACTCATAACATAATTAATGAGGGTACAATAGTCCAAAAACCAATTACAAGATGGAATCATAAAGATTCAAAACGCCCAGGATGGAATCATAAAGGAGATTTAATTTGTTACAGGATGACAAATTAAAATTCTCAAAATTTAACGCAAAACTAGCAAATGCCAAAACAATTTGAATAAAGACAAAAATATAACCCAAATAGCAACAAATGCGAAAAAAATTGGATCATATAATTTAGACGTGACGCCTAACAATAGACATTTTTCATGATGTGCATAATAAACTATACTAATATATGATATTCCACTAGACATTTTTTTCCCATCAGATTCTAATAGGCCTTGATTGAACAAGAAACAGATTTTTTAATCGGGAATTTTCTTTATGACAACAATTGACACCGGAATGTCCCGACACATCGCTTCAAAATAGGTGCAAATTGAAGACAATAAGGATTAATATGAAAATAAAGTGCAGTCAATATCTTTTTATGTGTCTTTTCGTTTCTCTAACACATCCTTCATTTCCCTATTTGTTCATATTTTGGACGATTCTTTTCCCTTCAACACATCCTCTAAACCTCTACTTTATTTAGAGAATTTGTAGTACTGGTCCTCCAAATGTAGTGGGAAAAAAAATGATAATTAGAGGGATCATACCCCAAGTATGAAAGAGTAACTTTTATGGTGGCTATTTGTTACATAGTAAAATATTTCACGATGAAAGTTTTTTACGTAAAATTATTTAGCCAACAATTTTTTTTTCATGTTTAATTGCACGAATATGGTCCCCAATGTTTAACATTTGCATCAAAGTAGTCCCCAACCCAGACGACGCTTATTTTTGTTGTGAGCACCAAGGGCTTTTTGGTTATTTACCTACATATTTTATTTACGTTTTAGGTCCCCAATCTATGGAATGCTTATCATTTTGGTCCTCAATATAGGAATATTTAAATAAGCCAATAGCTTGAAAAAGAAAAACTAGGGGTCTATCACGTATGATCAACCCGACTTATTTATCTTTTGGTCCCCAATCTATTAGCAGAGACGTGCTCATTTATCAGCTCAGCACTTGTCTTATCTTTTTTTTCTTTATTCAAAAAAAAAATCCTTATTTGTTAGTTTCACATTAAATTTTTGTGGATGATTTGTTCATCTTGATGAGAGGAACTGAAAAAGAAAAAAATTATGTGACAAACTCAAATATTTTTTAATAAGGAAATAAATAATCCCAAAAGACAAAATTTTTGGTTTATTTTTGTCTTTTTGCAAAAAAAAATTTACTTTGAATAATTTTTTTTTTACTTTTACAAGAAAATAGATTTTGGCTTATTTTAATTTGTAGATTATTTGCTCGTCTTGATGAGAGGAATTAGCCGGAGAAGTAAAAATTTAGGATACAAACTCAAATATTTTTTTTAATAAAGACAAAAACAAGCCAAGAAGATAGATTTTTCAGCTTATTTTGTCTTTATGCAAAAAACTTTGAGTTCGGATCATAGGTCTTTTACTCTTGCAATAAGGCATTTTGGCACACATTTTGAATGTTGGGGACTAAATTGGTTAAATGTCTAGATTGAGGACCAAATTAGCAATTCACTAATACTTTGAGGACCAAAAAGGTAAATAAACGTAATTTTTTTTTAAGTAAACGCATGTTGGATGGTGAAATACCAAGAATGCCCCCCATTTTGATGGAAGCAATTAACGGTGTTAGGACCGGGGACCATTTTGACACACATTGCACCACAGCCACCATCGTCATTTGATATGATCCTGGAACACATTTGGAAAACATTTATCTTGCGAAAATAAGAGTGCAACACTGGAACAAAATCCATTTCTACTATTTTTGCAATATAAATGTTTTCGAAATCATGTCAAACGATAATTGATCAATTTGATTTTTGGCATGCTTAATGCTCTCATTGAGTTCAAAAATCTTAATAAATTTTTTTAATAAAATTTTATTTGATAAATAAAATTCTTCCAATCCCACATGTGATTAATAAAATTTTTTACTGTTCAAAAATCTTAACGGTACCGATCATTGAAGTGGGATTGGAAATTTTTTTTCCAGGGCCGAAATTAGTGAGGCACGTTGTTCTCTACTTCTCTCCAATCCATTTCAAGGGATTATTGTGCAGTGGTTTTTCAAGGGATCTTCAGGGGTTTTGGGTTTGGGGGCTTGTCCGGTGAGGTCGTCGGAAGACGAAGATGGCCGCTTGGCCACTGGTGGAGGAAGAATGCCAGTAGAGGTGAAGCTCGGGGTGCGGTGAGGTGTGTTGTTTCTGGAGTCGTTGGGGCTTGAGGTGATTGAGGGTTGACTAGCTAGATTGCATGGGTTGCAGTTTGGTTTTGCTGCTTTTCCAAGAGGAGTTGAATGTGGTTGGGTTGATTTTTTAGGCTCAATTTGGATGTCAGTGATCTCAAGGAGAAATGAGAATGTGATGCCTTCTACTCATGATTGCAATGTTTGGAACAGACAGGAACAAGAATGGGATGTCAGGCTTTTCTGATTCCGAAGTTTGGCTAAGACAGGAATAGGAATATGATTCCTGATGACATATTTAACCAGGAATCACATTCCTAGACTGAGTGAGAATTTGATCCATTCCTTACCCAATGAGAATCTCAGATTCCTTGCTCATTTATTAAGAAAAGAAAATATTGACTTTAATAAATTTCCAAAATAATTGTTTCCCGCGTAAGATTATTGAATTAATCCAAATACCAAAATGCAATTCCTCCAGGTATCAAATTCCTAGGAATTCGATTCCTAGTAATCGTATTGCTATTTCTACCCAAGAAAATTCCTAGGAATTTGATTCCCGGTAATCATATTCCTATTTTTACTCAAGATTCCGGTCATCCAAACACAGCATTTTTCTTTTCTTCTTTTTTCTTTCTCCCATTCAACATTTGGTCGGATGTTCCCTTCCTCTTTCTCGATGTACCCTATCGAGTTTCTTCTATAAAATTTATTTTGCCAATAAAAAAAAAATCGCAGTTGTCAATTTTCAAAATAGGAAACAATGTAAGTGTATTTGCGTAATGAGCAAAGATAGAAATTGCAATAGATAGAAGATTTTTTTTTTTTTTTTGGTAATTCGGAAAATATAGATAGAAGATTTGATTGCACGCGAGAGGTACTTCTAAAACGAAAGAAAGAATGAGATAGCTAATCTGACTTTATTTTTAGAATTAATCTTGGAGGTTCATTGCAAAGTAGCTAACATTAGATAGCTACTTTTTTTTTAACCGATTCTATCAAGGCAAGTTGTGAATGTCTTTATCTATCTATTTTCTGGTTACATGAGCAAGATTCTTTTTCCGCAGCTACAACTTTAGAATAAAGTTTACATAATGGAACAAATGCATACACCACACATTTAATGGGATTTGATATGATAATTCATCAGCAAATTCTACTTCAGTGATGCATTTGTTTTGTACCAATGCCCAAAAAATAAGAAAAGAAAATTTTACCTACGTACATCTGTTGATCATTGTTGACGTTACTAGTTTTAAAAAAAATGATTAAAGGGATATCAATGATCGACCAATGCTGTCAGCATTAGATAACCTACAATCCTAACGGATAATTGATTATTGAAGTTGCCAATGAAAAATGCCAAAAATATTTTACATTCAATTTTTTTTTTTGATATTTCGATCTAATATATCCGTATATCATATCACTGATAAACCTTGTAGTAAAACTTAGTTTCACCCCTTAATATTTTTTTCCTTATAATTAAAGGATCTTAAATATGAAATAATTGAGAATTCTTAATACAATAAATTCAAATATTGGACAATAAAGATTTGCAAAAGGAAACCTGAAAATAATAGGATGAATCAGGTGAGGATCCCTTTCTCCTCTCGGCACAGATGAATCAGTAAAAGGATCCTTTAAGAATAAATTGAACGTATTGTTTATTTTAACCTGAAAAATAATCAAATTACTTAAGAAGGAATTAAAGCTGCAGAAGAAGGGGAGAGTTAAATGAGAAAGCTCTTACAAGGTAATACGATCGATTGTCCTTGGCGTTTGGTAACGTTTTTGTTTTCTATTTTTTTTACTAGCGTGAGACCTGTGCTATGCACGGGACAATTCGAAGTACACATGGTCAATAAAATAATATTAAATAGATTTCTACTTTGGTTAAATTTTTTATTCATATAGTATTCACCGCATCTATGGCAAATCAAAAAAAATTTCAATACAAAAAATATCCTTGAAACTTAAACTTACAAAAAAGACTATGAACCAAAATATTTCTCTGCCATCCCTCGACACAATGGGGATCATGAAAATGCATAATGTCCAATTACATAAAAGAAACTCAAGCGAATTGGCTAAACCACTGTCATTTTATCACTGTCTATATTTTCAGTTATATTGATATAACACGCTAATGAAATACACATGTTATTTCAAATTTATATTGGGAGTTTGAATTATAAGGGTTGTTTTTTGGAATCTCTAATAAGTAATTATTTGAGTTTTTGGCTTTTTGCTACCAAGAAACCCCAACATTTGAGCTCTCTAAAATTCACACTTAAAATCCCTAATTGCTACCATTTTTCTTATCCTGTTTCTTTGGTAAAACAAAAAATTTGTACATATTTTTTGACTTTTTCAACACGCTAATTAGTCAAATCCCACAACGCAGAGATATACGTGAAAAACCCTAAATGGGTAAAAAACCATGGAAAATAATCAAAATCACTATAATCATTGTGTAGTTACAGATATACCTATCCAAACAAAGTAAATCTTCACAACGTTCTAAGTATCACTTGCTGAGTCACACGAACACCGCACCAAGTGATCTTGATTGCCAGCACCTTGAATCGCACAAGCCTTCCAATTGTATGCCTTTCGAACTCCACAAAATGGCTTAACCTAAAGAACGATGATGTTGATGTAAAAACCTCTCGAAGATGATTTCTTGGCTTAGAGAATCAATCGATCTTTGAAGTTCTTCGAGGTTTACAAACCCTAGCCGCCATAGATGTTTGGAGATGGAAAATATGAGTCCTAGCCAAGTTTTCACCTCAAAACCCTAGCCAACGTTATATTTATAAGCTTCAAAATGTGCTTGAGTAGGTTCGGAGTACGTTGCTCAAGCATGTTGCTAAAGGCAACCCACTTGCTTGATGTGCAGCTTGTATGTTGCTTGAGCAAGCTTGAGCAAGTTTCTTGAATTACATCAAAATAAAGACCGCAATAAAAAGAATTACATATTAATTTCCTTCCACACCTAAACAGACACTCTAAATAATAAAATTACAACTCGATATGAATATGTGTCATACGGAATTGCCAAAACAAGAAGACTCCAGAATTTGGTCGTTACATTATTAATTGCAGGTGACAAACAATCCAGTAATGGAGGATGTGGCGCTTTCAGATATATATATGCATCAGCACTTCGGCAGCACCAACATATCTTCCTGGATATTATTTTAAGAACAAAGACCAAGAATTTAACATGATCGACGGTGGTGTTTGTGCCAATAACCCAGTATATAAAACATGTTTGTATGATAATTAATGTTATTTGCAAAAATTTTGTGACATTGATATCCTATATGCCTCATTTTGCAACACTTGACTTAAGGTAAAATGAATAGATAACACTAAAAAGTTAGTAAGCCAAAACCAGTTTGTTCCAGTGACTTATAATAATTTTTGACAATGTTAGAGTTGGTGAAGCCCTAATAAGTTTGAAGGGCAACTCGGACATTTCACAGTAGAAATTATACTTTCCATCCAAGTTTTATATTGGAACAAGCTGACTTAAGAGTGTGTGTTTTTGTTGTGGAACAACCTAATTTAACGCGTTTTTGTGAACCTTTTTTTTAATAGCAGAAAAATATTTCTACTGTTAAAAAAAAAAGTTCTCAAAGACGTGTTAAGCCAGGTTACGAACCTTAAGTCGGGCGTTGCGGAATGGGGCCTGAGCATCTCCAACCCAAGACTTCAAAGTTGAAACCCTCTGTGAAGTGGAAACGGTAACTTTTGGCATCTTATTGATGAATTTTTTTTGGTTATGATGAAAAATTGAAAAAATGTTAAATAATACCGACTATTTTAAAAAAAATTACTAATTTAGTCCAAACTCACTCTAGTAAATTTTGCCTAGAATAACGTAAATTATGGATTGACATATAATTTATTGCAGACTCTGGTAGCAATGGGTGAAGTGGCCAAACAAGTTTTCAAGGGAAATACAAAGTTCTGTCCGATGCCCTTGACTTATGATCGTTTTCTAGTGTTATCAATAGTGTTTTCTAGTGTTCTTTTCCGATGTACCAAAAAAAATAGGGACAGGTACGCAAAAGATTGACCATCCGTACACTGCAACAATGGCTGCAAAGTGGGGGATTTTTGGTTGGTTATTTAATAAGGGGCATGCTCCTATAATAAGTGTTTTCAATCAGGCAAGTTCACATATGGTTGATTACAACCTTTCTGTGGTCTTTGAAGTTCAAAGTTGCAAAGAAAATTACCTCCGAATCCAAGTAAGCCATAATTCTCTATATTCCTTTTGCTTCATCGTTGAAACTATCAAACCATAACACACATGCAAACTTGCACAAAAAATTGCACACCCTCACGTAACGTAGGAGGTCCACGACTTCACGCGCATGCTGCAAGTGTAGCATGCATGGACCTCCCACCCATTATCAAATGTGAGTGCATGTGTATGCAAAGTGAACTTTTGTGTACAAAGTTACAAACATGCACAAATACTTGCAGCATGGATGGACCCCTGTCTTGCTGATATAGAGTTCCAATCCAGTCCACACCCCTACGGTCCGGACTCGGTCCGGACCTCCACTTTCCGGACCAAATTTCGACGATCCGAACCGTTAGATGTGTAAATGCATTTTTATGAAAAACTGCACGGATCAAGCCCTTCCGGGTATTTTTTTTTGCCAAATCCTCGCGGGACCCTAAAAAACACCTTCTGAACACATCTAACGGTTCGGATCGTCGCAATTTGGTGCGGAAAGTGGAGGTCCGGACCGTAATACGGTCCGGGCTTTGTGCATGTTTAGGCAGCATGACTATTTTCCAAAATTCTATGGGAACCGACGAAGGGTGCACCGATAGGTGTCTAGGGCCTATTTGGGATTCCACACAAATGATCTAAGCCGGTCATTATTTAAAATTATTTTTCGAATGTCTTTGTGAAAAATCAACTCAATCGGATAATTTAAATTACTTAATCTAATGTTTTTCAATTTTCCATTTAGATTAGAGGATCCTGAATTCATCGAGAGAAAAATACCCTGAAAAAATTCTCAAGAACTATAGAACTATGATTTGGTTGACGAAGAACAGTAGGTGGCACCTTGTTTTTCTGGTTAGAATTGGAAAAAAATTAAGTAAAAATGTGTAGACTGTGATCCACCAACTACCTGATATAAGATCAAACAAAATAAAATATCACTTGCACAAAATATTAAGATCTCTCTGATCATTTACTCTTCCAAAAAATACAGCACCCTGTTTCAAGTTATAGAATAACTTGTCATGACAAGTTAATGAAAGAGTTACAGCTAATGATTTTTTATGATTTCCTTCCTTGTTTTATGCGACATGAATATTCAGGACGATACATTAAAAAAAGGGATATTATCATCAGTTGACGGATCTACAATTGATAACTTGGAGGATCTTGTGAAAGTCGGTGAGAAATTGTTGGAGAAACCGGTTTCAAGGGTAGACATCGACACTGGTCTCAACAAACCAATTCCAAATGGCGGAACCAATGATGAGGCACTCAAAGAGTACGTAAATATATAACATTCATCTTACACTTATATATTCGTCGTACACTTTTGCAAATTATTTCTGCAAAAGGTAAATTTGATTGAACACTAACGGACATATAATTGGTCCAATTCTTTCTTATAAAAATGGACGATCGTCACTTCTGATTATGAGGAGTGAGACTATATCGTCTATTTTTTGTCAAAGTAAATTAACGTGATTATATTCAATGGGATTGAACTATTCGGATCATCATGTCCACAGCGAAAAAATTAGATCGACGATTCCCTTCAAGCTAAACACGTATATATTTGCTACGAGGTGGCTTTGGCGGGGTTAGTAATTACTAGTTAAATTAGTGTGACACCTCGTATTTTAATAAATACACATATTTTATTTGGCTTATAAAATTGTTCTACTTTTATTACATAAAAATGGTTTTGGTATTATTTTGAAAGATATGATATATATTTAGGTATTTTTCGTAAGCTAGTTTGGTATCGGAATATATCAGTATCGCGGAGCAGAGCGGGTAGTAGGTCGGATATGGGATCGTGTGGGAGAGTTTAATTTAGCCTTTGAAAAGCATATATTTTTTTATTGAAAAGAAAAAGAAAAAGAGAGGCGCCTATTTTCTTATTAAAAAAAACGTATTTCGCAACGAAGTGCACATTTTGTAGTTAGAAAAGAAGAAAAAAAAAGTAATGATAGAGGCCTTTGGTGAGACGGACTCACTGGCCGGTCACGATGTTCAAATCCGCTAGACTTGGGTCGTGACAATTAGTACTAGCAATCAACGCTCCTCTATGAGCTTGAATCCTAAACCAGTTTCAAAGTCTACAAATCACTTCAACTAACGTCTACGGTCGAAACCCAAATTGATAAATAGTGATAACATTTTCCTTCAAATATTTGCAGGTTTGCGAAAAAGCTTTCAGATGAAAGGAGACTGCGGGAGTCAAATTTCATGAACGGCAATGAAGCCCTTGTAGCTTACAATTCTTTCTCTTAAGTTTTATACACCAGTAGTTGACCTTTTGACTACCGGATCAGGCGACGGAGAAGACGTTGGAGCAGGCGCTGGTGCCTGGTGGTACCTTGTCACGACGAACGTATACCTGTAAGGGTTTCTGTTGCAAGGATTATAGGATAGATAGACTCATATCTAACAGTAGGCTGTGTATCCGAATAAAATGGTAAGGACTCATTAAACGTAACATCAGCAGACACAAAATGGCAACGTAAGGATGGTGAGTAACATTTATACCCTTTCTGAGTGCGGGAATAACCAAGAAAAATGCACCGAATGGATCGAGGATCAAGTTTGTCCCGATCAGGATCTGGAGCATGAACATAAGATGTGCACCCAAAAATCCGAGGAGGTAAAGAGTGAAGTGGACGACCAGGTAATAATACAGTATACGGTATCTGACCACCTAGGACGGTGGAAGGCATACGGTTGATCAAGTAACATGCTGTAAGGACAACATCACTCCAATAAGACTTAGGCATGTGCATCTGAAATAACATAGCATGCATAACTTCTGACAAATGCCGAATCTTGCGTTCGGCAACCCCATTTTGTTGTGGAGTTCGAGCGCAAGAGGTTTGGTGTAAAATGCCATGATCAACAAAAAATTGAGAAAGAGCATTATGATAATATTCACGTGCATTATCAGAATGAAATAGACGAATGCAAGTATTAAACTGAGTCTTTATTTCCATAAAAAAATTGCTTAAAAATGGTTGACAACTTTGACCTAGCTTTCATAAGATAAAAATATGTCACTCGAGAGAAATCATCGACAAAAATAACATAACACTGAAAACCAAATAAATTGGGGATATGAATGGGTCCCCAAATATTTGAATGAACTAATTCAAAAGGATGCGACACACGACGCTCTACCCGAGGATTATATGACACTCGACGGTGCTTACTAAACTCACAGACTTCACAAGATAAGCTATCAATACGACTACATGAAGGTACTAATTTCTTCAAATTCTGGAGAGAAGGATGACCAAGACGACAATGGTGGTGATATGGGGACTCTGATGATTGAAGAGCAATAGATTGAGGCCGAACATCGTTGACAAAGTAGTACAAGCCATCACGCTCAGTACCCCCACCAATCTTCCTCCCCGTCTTTAGATCCTGAAACACACAACCATGAGGAGAAAAAGTGATGGAGCAATTCAAAGACTTGGTAAGCTTACTAACAGACATAAGATTAAAAGGAAACCGAGGAACATGTAACACAGAGTCTAAAGTAAGAGAGGAATTGAGAGGGATAGAACCAAAACCAGTAATCTCAGTGGTAGAACCATCTGCTAAAGTAACACGAGATAGTTTACCAACAGATTGATGATCAATAAAGAAAGTAGAAATACCAGTCATATGATCAGAGGCACCAGAATCAATAACCCAAGGAATAAAAGAAGAGGCAACACAAGCAACTGAAGAACCTGTTTGAGCAAGCGTAGCAGTGGAGGAAGAGCCTGCAGATGACTGTTGAAATGCCACAAAGCGTTGGTACTCAACAGAAATAGTCACTGGTTGATCAGCAGATTGATGGGATGACATTGTATCCACCGTATGACTTGTACCCCCACAATGAGTACATGCTCGGGTGCCATGACCACGACCATAACTTCCTGAACCACCTCCTCCTGGTGGGCGACTATAATTTCCTCCATCACGACTAGAATTACGACCATTGAACCCAGAAGTACGACGACCATTAGAACTATAACCAGAGTCTTGGCCACCAGAACCACAGCCCCCAGAACCACAACCACGACCACGACTACGACTGCTAAAACCAGAATCACGACCACGACTATTACTGCCACTACTAGACCCAAAACCACCAGAGACAGCAGAAGCCAAAGCTGAATGTTCAGAAGAAGACATAGAAGCTGAACGCTCAGAACGGAATGCAGATGATTGGCGATGTTGACTGAAGACCTCGTTGAGAGAAGGTAGGTCGCTAGATCCCAAAATCTGATTACTAACTAGATCAAAATTTGAGGAGGCACCAGATAGGAATCGAGTAACCTCCATACGCTCACGCTGGCGTCGCACAATCTGAATATCAGAAGACAGTGGCTCACAAACACGAAGTTCATCACGAATACGACAAAACTTAGCGTAATACTACTCTTCCAAAGATAAGCTGCCCTGTGATATAGAAAAGAATGATGCATGAAGATCATACATGCGACGGAGATTGTTTACACCAGAATACATCTCCTAAGACTGTGTCCAAACCTGTTTGGCTGTATCTAAGAACATCAGTGATCCAGCAATATCTTCATCCATACTATTCCATAACTGACTACGGATCCGAGCATCCCGAGGTTTCCACACAGTAGTATCTGAAGGAGGATCATCAGTCAAGAACTGAGACTCAGACTGCCCCGCATAATAAACCTCAACAGCCTTGGCCCAAATAGCATAATTATTACCATTCAACTTTACGGATGTAATTGGCAGCCTGTCCCAAGAAGAACTGGAAGAACTACCCACAATACTTGAACTAGAGCTAGAACCAGTTGTAGAGGCAGATTTATCATCAGACTTTTTGCCAAACAATAAGAGGCAATAATCACAAACAGATCACAGAGAATCAATTACTAGCAACCTGATCAGCCACAAACTATTTATCGCTGGAACTAAGATAAACAACTGAACGAAACAACAACTGGATATCTGCCTCTGCCACTGCTTAATCCAAGCAAATACTAACCAAAAAAGAATACGATCATACCAGAAACATCAAATCAACAGTAGCGAACAAAGAAAACATTGACATCTAGAGAACACCAATCGACAGCAACAATAGATCAATGTTGAGCAAAGAGGCAACAAGAACAGGTTCGAAACCCAGAGAACACCAAGCGGCAACAGCAATAGATCAATTTCGAGACTGATTGACCTTGAAATCAACAAGAATAGGTTCGAAATCCACTGTGTAGGACTCGAAATCAACAGAATAGCTTCGAAATAAGGTTTGTCAGTTTTGAAATCCACTGGTTAGAGTTCGTCTAGGGTTTTCAAGGTTCATAATTAATTGGGTAGGTTTCGTTTTAGGGTTTCAAGGGTTGTATGGGTTCGATTTCGAGTTTGTAGGGGTCGTAGGGGTTCGATTTTGAGTATATGGGGTTGTATGGGTGTCGAATATGGGTTTTGGGTTGATTATGGTGGGTGTCGAAGGTTTCAGAAGGTATGGATTATGGTGGTTGTAATCTGTTTAGGGTTTCAGAGGTTGAGGGTGACGATTAGGGTTGCGGAAATCTAAGGTGGGTGTGGGACCTGCTCTGATACCATGTTGTTTAGAAGAGAGAGAGAGAAGTGTGTTGGGTGTTAACGAACTCACACACAAAAGACTTTATTTATATTATGTGAGGGAGAGATACAATATGTAACTAGCCAATGTGGGACAAATTATAATAAAGCTAATAAGGCTATTCTAACAGATGCTTTAGCGAAATTTCTTAGTTATTGGTTCTTCAGTTGATTTCAGCGAGTGAGTTACAGTTTGTGGCATAAATGCTATTTCGAGGTCCCACTTATATTTGTTTTCCTTCGAGAATTTAAGACACTTGCTACTAGATACTACTTCCATATTGTTTTATTCTCCCAAAAAAGAAAGACTGACCTGTGATTGCTTTCGCACCGGGTTAAAGGTATTTTCTGGAGAAAAGGAGCTTGTTTTGGGGGGTCATAATGGTAAAATTGGAGTTACTAATGCATGGAAGAGAAGTCTGCCTTTGTTTTTATTTTTGGCGGGTCATTTTTGGCCTTCTAGATGTGTGTATTTTACATATCCAAAAATAAACAGAAACTAATATGAGCCTCACATTTCCTAAATTATTGTCCCGCCATGCCCCATTTTCCTTTTGCCTCGTTTGTGGTGCATGTTTATATGTGTTGTTCTTTACCTTGGTTTTTTAGGTAGTTTTGAACTTGGGATCTCTACAAAACTCACATGAGGGCCGGATCAGCTGTTTGGGTTTGTCAGTTGATGGGAGTGCCTTATGTACAGGAAGTTGGGATACAAACCTGAAGGTGAGTCCAATTCCGACACTGGGTATATCATTGCGCCTGATATTGTGTATGATTGTAAGAAACTATTCACCATTTTATCTAAAATTGCAAAATTTGTGGTGGCAGACCGTTTGACTTTTGTAATTTGCTAGTTGATGAATGCATGCAAAGGAAAAATTTGACCTGAAGTTTCTTGTTTGAGCAAAGCTGCATTGAAGTGACATGAAATCTGAAACACGTTCTGTGTAAGAAGAAAATGGACACCCTAGTTCTAAAGATATGTTTTTATATGTATCAACACTACTACAAAAAACCAGAAATATCACGCTTTTTAAGCGTGATGTTTCACTTTCCATCACGCCCACAGAAGCGTGATGGTTCCGGGTGTGATTGTAAGTCAGACATTTTCTATCACGCTTATAAAGCGTGATGGATAGAAACAAACAATCACGCCAAAAAAGCGTGATGGTTTCTTGTAAAAACCGAGATGAAAACTTATTTCGCACGATATTTTCTAGTTTTCTATCTCGCTTTTGATATAAAAGCGTGATTGAAAGTTAATAAAAATCACAGCTAAAAAGCGTGATAGTTTCTTGTAATAACCGAGATGCAAACTCATTTAGTGCGATCATTTCTTATTTTCTATCATAGTTTTTCTCTACAAGCGTGGTTAAATGTCTTTACCATCACATTGAAAAACTGTGATTGAAAGATGCAACATATTTTTTTTTATTTTTAAAAATGCCTGAAAGCTAAGATGCAATATTTGAGATCGCATCGCTATTCACCTAAAATTCTTTATCCAAGCCGGTATAAACACAACACCATAACAAAAATATAACCATATATTCTGAATTTTCTTTGCATCTAATACAAGAGTACAAGAGCAAAATCATAATCCGTACTTTGATTCTGCAATTCAAAATATAAAGTGTACAAGAACTGCAATAAAGAAAGATAAATTTTACTCTTAACATCTATCCTGCCTTTCTCCAACAGTACTAGGATACTGACCCATTCCCTCTCATGAGTATCTTGCTCCGGCCAAGAATCCAGTTCTTCAGTGCAGCACCAGCTCCCCATATGAGATGCTTCACATTTCTGGCCCAAGTAAAGTGATTTAAGTTATTTTACATGTTTGTCACTTTTGCCAAACCAGAAACCAACTAATTTAGTGGAAAATAGAACTCAAATCTGAAAGGATAGAAATACGATCAAAAAATGGGAGTTTGGTAGAAAGGTATTTATTCCCCCATATTCATCATCCTTGGTAAACCAAATCTTTTCCACATGTAGCAACATTACTTGATGAGGTCACCTATCCTATTCATGCACACACTTTGTGCTTCTCACAACACTTGGTGTCTCTCACCAACACACCTACAAATGAGGTCACCTATCCTATTTATAGTCACCTATAGAATATTCTAGATACAAGCCAATTCTAGAATAAGACTAAAATCTTCTAGAGAAACCTAGACTATACTACCATAGTCTAGAAGATTCCAGAGTAATCCGGAAGACTCCATTACCTTCCATAAGTTTCCGGAAGGTTCTAGAATAACCCGGGGCATTCTAATAGGATCCGGAACCTTCTACTAGAGTCCAGAACATTCCGGAACATTGTGGAATATTCTAGTATTTCCCGGAATATTCTGGAAACATCTAAAGACTTCTAGAGAGTCGGTGATGACTCTTAACACTCCCCCTCAGCACCGACTCTGCCTCATCTCCTTGAAGAATCTTTTTCCACTCCGGTGATCCTTCCACGAATATTTGTGATTGCTTCTTGGCTCCATCACTTGCATAACTCTTCCGGGGCTTTTCTCGGCTTGTTGGCATCCTTAGCGACTGTCCATCCTTTTTATCATTTTCCCGTCGAACTGGGTGAGCTTCTTTTGTTTTGTTGGCATCTGCTTGCCACACACTTTTATATTCTTCTTGTTTTCTCAGCTCCCCCAATTTCTCTTGCAGCTGGACTGGATTCGTTATGATCACCTCTTCTTGATCACCTTGGTTATTCTCAGTCACACTGGCTATCTTCTGCTCTTTTCCAAACATATGGTCAATTTCTTGAACTTTAGCTTCTCCTTCGAAGGAAGACTCATCAGGCTCGATGACGACAATGCCTATTGCCACTTCATCATTAGTTTGCTCGTACCCATTCTCCACTTGTGAATCAAAGTCTATCTCTTCTTCGGTATCTGTTTCAGTCACGGTGAACATTTCGCATGGTGAATCAAAATCCCATTCTTCTTCATCATGCATCTCCTCCTCAAACCCAAGGACTACATAACTAGCCTGAGCATCCCACTCTTCATCGCTTTCTTCATGGTGACCACTCGATATCACCATATTCCCTTCAACTGGTCTTCTAATAAAGGGACACTCTATTAGGTAATGGCCTTTCTTGCCGTAGTTAAAGCATTCTATGTCTTGTCTTCGATATCCCTCAGTCCTTTGATCACTTTGACTTATGCTGAACCGAGCTCCCCCTGCTTGGTAGCTTCGATTAATCACTGACTTTTCATCTTCTGCTTTCTTCAACTTCGGAGAGTTCTGCCACCTCGAGCCTCCATTCCTCTTGCTGCAGAACAAGACCTTCTCTTCATCATTCTTTATTTTTGCTCCAGCCATTTGCTGCACCAAGGTTTCTTGATTTGCCAAAAGACTCTCCAACTCCACCAATGATGGTTGATTCGACCATCCACGAATAGACGCCATGAGACCACTATACTCGGGCCTTAAACCTCGAGTGATAATGCGTCTCATCCTAGACTCACTGATCTTTGACTCGGAGTCGAGTTGAGAAATTTCATTGCAGATAATCTTTACCTTAAGGAAATATTGGCTCACGGTCATCGATCTTTGCATCACTGTAGCCAGCTCATTTTCAAGAAACTGAAGACGAGCATCATTTGTCTTAGAAACAACGCCGCGAATGTAACCCAAACTTCTTTTGGAGTAGTAGCCTCCCGTACATACTCCAACAATTCTTTCTGAACTGTCGTCCTTAGTACGAACAACCCCTTTCCTGCCTTGATCTTCCACTTGCGCAGTGCCTCGGCATCTTCTTTTGCCGGTTGGGTAGTCTCATCGCCACCAACGATCTCCCATAGATCTTGACCTTGGAGATATGCTTCTATGCACATCTTCCAATAGTCATAGTTATAATTGTTTAGCTTTTCAAATCCTCCTATAATGTTGCCAAACTCCGACATTTCGTTGGTGCCTAGACCTTGCACCTTCGCAATCTCCAACAACACTATTTTCCAACAATGTCTTCAACCACGATCTCTGACCGGCACACTCTTCACGGTCCCCGATCGCTACACTCCTCACAGACCCCCACTGTGACTTCACAAACGACGTCTTGGAATGACCGCCTGATTGCTTTGCTACTCCAGGTCCCTCACCGTTAAGCTCTGATACCAGATTGTTGAGTTTGCACACCCCAAACTATACACTTGTATTGAATATTCTCACTTTTATTCAATACAAAATTACACAAGTACACTTACTTGTATACAAGACACCACTCAAGACACTTCACTTTGACACTTACTCACACTTGAGTATCACTCACATGCACACACTTTGTGCTTCTCACAACACTTGGTGTCTCTCACCAACACACCTACAAATGAGGTCACCTATCCTATTTATAGTCACCTATAGAATATTCTAGATACAAGCCAATTCTAGAATAAGACTAAAATCTTCTAGAGAAACCTAGACTATACTACCATAGTCTAGAAGATTCCAGAGTAATCCGGAAGACTCCATTACCTTCCATAAGTTTCCGAAAGGTTCTAGAATAACCCGGGGCATTCTAATAGGATCCGGAACCTTCTACTAGAGTCCAGAACATTCCGGAACATTGTGGAATATTCTAGTATTTCCCGAAATATTCTGGAAACATCTAAAGACTTCTAGAGAGTCGGTGATGACTCTTAACAGAAAATGCATATGTTAATGACAAATTATATCACATTTACCAGTAGATGCCAAAATGGTGCTGGAGTAGAAGAGAACTCCATTAGCTCCACTCAATTGTTGGAGGCAAAATCCAATTCCCACCTGCAGGATATCGGGTAACATGAAAGAATTAGCTCCAATGCATTGTCACATAAAATAAGAAACGAATCAAAACAAAAGAAATTAAAACTTTGACACCATGAGCACTGCCATTAGGGGAAACCAGTATCTTCTTTGTTTGAGATTGCCGAAACTTAATTGTAGCTCTTCTGCTAGTTGATGCTACAGACCTCTGCACCATGCATATGTGTTAATGATAAAGTGCACAAAATTTAGTTTATGATGTATTGTACAAACTACAAACTAACCACAATTGAATTACAAAGAGAGAATCATTAAACATAAAATAGAAACTGAAGCATTAATGGTGTCTATCAGCAGCCCTGTCCTCTTTTTTCAGGCTAACAACCATAGCTTAATTGAAGGAGCATGAGTTGGTGTTTTCTTAATTTTTTTTTGTCCGACTAGTGACATTTTAATGTACCAATGAAGACTTGAGCCTGAACCTGTCCTCAGACAGTGTAAGAGAAACCATTGATCACAGCTGTAATACATACAACGATCTCTACCTTAATTTCATTTACTTCAATGGAAATGTCAGTATCAAACCCTCGGAGCACTTGCAAAGACGCTTCAAACTCTTCTGTCATTCCCATTTTTGCCTAAGATTCGACAAAGAAACTTAGTTTCACTGACGACAACAACATCTTGAACTATAAACAAGAAAACACACTACTTCATGAAGCTTACCAGCCACCGGGGGGATTCTGGAATGAAAAATAGGCCAGGTATCAATATAAGGCACGGCAATATTCCTGAAAGTATGGAAATCTTGTTTATTGAGTGATATATAATATTTTTGACAGGAAAATACGAATCCTAAGCAAAACAAAAGCGTAATCCTTAGAGGTTCATAATGAAATTATTACGCAAATGAAATGGCTAGCAACCAATAATGTTTGGGATGGCTGCAATCATCAAAGACTGCAATTTAACAGGAGAGAGCAATAACACTTAAGTAAATCAAATGGAGCTAACAACAACAGGTCAATAACATGAATAGAACTACCATACCCCTTTCCGCCCAATATACTCAGCAATCTGACCGATAGCTATTGCCCCAACCATTGCACCCACATTCGATAGAGAACCAAACAAAGAGTACTGATCACATAACCAGAGTCAGTAACTACGCTGAAATAAACCCAAATGAAATCAAAGGAGCAAACTTACCTCAGATACTGTTAGTCCAAGATCCTCCGTGATAGCAGTTTGTGTAGGTGAAGAATAACCAGACTGAATGAAGAAAAACGCATCACAGTTCGAAGGTACCATATAAACGAAAAATCGCCACATAAAGAAAATAAAAATCAGATTGAAATGGTGGAGGGTACCTCACAAACGTTGAGATTGAACCCAGAAAGCAAAGTGCTAGACCTGAAACCCTCAAAATCGCAGAGACAAACCAACCCTCAAACTTGTAATTCAGACCGAATACGAATCGCACGGGCCAATAACCCTAGATCGGAGAGTAGAAGCCACAGCCGGAGAACCCCTGTACAATTTCGCACTGATCACACTCGAAAACTCCATAGCTGAGAATGGAGCTAGAATTGGAGAAAACCCCCAAACATGCAGACCGAGGGAAACCCGAAATTGACTAACCAATGGTGATGAAAGTGAGAGAGAGAGAGAGAGAGAGAGAGACAGACGAAGAGAAATAAACCTAGGGTTTCTATCGCGTGAACGTGGGAGCGTGTGAAGAGGATAAGGGATCCATCGCTGCTTTGGGCTTTAAAATTACGCTTCTTTTTTCAACCACGCTTAGGAAGAAAAGGCGAGATTAAAGAGAGAAACTACCATCACAGTTTCTCTCGTCTCCGGTATAGAATTCACATTTCATCTCACTTTATTAACAAAAGCGAGATTGAAAATACCTTCTCAATTTCTTTATCACGCTTTTGTTAAAAGTGTGATCTTTTTAACTTTCTTAGTGTGATCTTTATGCATTATTGTAGTAGTGCAAAATCATTGCCCTTGATAAGCATTCTTGTATAGATGTTCTTCATGTAAGAAAGTTAAGATACCACTGACCCAATTTTGACATTTTGTATCAGCAACCAGCAATGAAGAGGAAACTAGATGCACATTTTGACATTTTGAGTTTTATGTTCATCTGCTATCATTCACCTCTTTGCCTATGTTGGGAATTGTGTTGTTCACTTGAATCAGCAAGACTTAGTTTTAGATTTTTCTCTAAATAGAGGTTGAATGCTTGTTTATGTGCTCATAATGTGTAGTTAATTTATCTTTGTGCATTTAATTCTTACAAATTACAAATGCAATCACTTTTCAGACTACATTTCCATTCGTTGCTTTTAAAACTGCATTCTTGACAAATTTTTACCATACCAATATGATGACAGTCATGCAAATGCAGCGGTTATCTACATGATTACACAATAATATAGTACGTGCAATAGTTTGTACTTCATGTCGATTCGTCATTGCGTGATTGGTGATTGCAAGATCGTTAATGACTCGTGATTGGTGATTGCAAGATAGTTAGCCACCCAGTTGCCAATGTGCAGTGAAATATCGATATGTGCGAATTTTTGTGCATACTTGTGCTAGTAGTCTCACTCTATCTACAGAGGTAGAATAGAAGATGGATGTAATTCTTTATATGTATACCCCATACACCAAGTTCGTTTCATACAAGTAAATTTAGTCCTTTTTATGGTTTCTTCTTGTAACCCATCTTAATGTCCTTCACCTCTTGTGTGCCTGCAGATTTGGGCTTTTGGTGGGCATAGAAGAGTGATCTGAGTAGTTGGCATCTAAATGCTTATGGCTGTTGTCTGACCTTGTTTAGTGTTTTCTTTCTCCTGTAAAATCCATTTTTTTTTTCGTGTAAAAACCTTTGATCATCATTTATGTACTCTGTTTTGAGAATTCGTAATCATGTACTGTTTATTCTGAAATTTCGGACACGGAAAAAAGAGTTTAGTTTTTGAGGTGGAAAATATAGAGGCCGTTTGTTTGCTTAAGCAGTCGTTAGTGCACACTTAGGTGTTAATGTGTGACGCCTCAGGTTCAAGTCAATTCAATGAAGCTGCCATAGTAATATATTTCTATTAACATACAAACAACTTACCGTTTGACCAAAAAAAAGGTATGGTAATAAAATCACGAGCATTCTTGTTAGATCAAAGAATCATTAGAGAGACATCCGGAAAATGACTATAATATTATGTGTAATGTAGACATTTTTTTTTTTTTAATCAATACTCCTGTAAAATTACAAATTACTCGTATCATTCATACACCTTTTTTTCTCCACAGATGTAACTAGTAATCTTGTTTATTCATTTATAGGGAATATAAGCATATATTCATAACCATAAATAGCTCAAGCGGTCGAGAGTGACACTTACGTGTCAGGCTTGCTGAGTGATATAACTCTACTAACATCCATATATATATGTATATATATATATATATATATAAAAAGCACAGTGGGCGGTACTGTTCCTAAGTTTTCGTCCGAGACGGCGCCGTATTGGAGCCCTTTACACATCGCCTTATTTCAGTGGGAATGACGTCGTTTTCACCCCATTTATAGGGCAGCTTCCCATCCGCGTTTATATCTTTACTCAATCATCGAATACATACGTAGGTCGCGCAATAATTAACGAAAAAATATTATTACAAATCCATACCAAACATCATGCTTGCAAAAGAAACGAAGAATTTAAATATTTTTCAGAAATGTCAAACTTATACCAAGTGTTGTGCCAAAACTCGAAGTATTAGACTATAAACAAATCAACAATAAAACAAGACAAAGGATTTACGTGGTCATCTCCTCAATTGCATCAATTAGATCAGATAAACATTTTCCATTGTTCGATGGATAGAAGGATGGCATTGCAATTCGTGCTGTATTACAAGGACTCAATTGCCATGTAAAATCTTGTAAAAGGCTATTTTAAAACTTGATATATTTTATAGTGACCAAAAAATACCGATAAGCCTTTTTTTCAATGTCTAATTACTAATACATGGAAAAAAGAGTAGCTGACAATAATGATGCACCTAAATATATAAATTTTCTACTGTTAGTTTAGCCCCTTCCGCGTTTATATCATTACTCAAACAACGAATACATACGTAGGTTGCGCAATAATTAACGAAAAAATATTATTTCAAATCCATACCAAACATCATGCTTACAAAAGAAACGAAGAATTTAAATATTTTTCAGAAATGTCAAACTTATACCAAGTGTTGTACCAAAACCCAAAGTATTAGAATATAAACAGATCAACAATAAAACAAGACACAGGATTTACGTGGTTATCTCCTCAATTTCATCAATTAGTTCACATCAACATTTTCCATCGTTCGGTAGATAGAAGGATAGCATTGTAATACGTGCTCTATTATAAGGACTCAATTGCCATGTAAAATCTTGTAAAAGCCGATTTTAAAACTTGATATATTTTACTGTGATAAAAAAAAATACCGATAAGCATTTTGTATAATGCCTTATACTTGGAAGAAATAGTATCTAATAATAATGATGCATCTAAATCTATAAATTTTCTACTGTTAGTTTAGCCCCTTCCGCGTTCATATCTTTCCTCAAACATCGAATACATACGTAGGTTGCGCAATAATTAACGAAAAAATATTATTACAAATCCATACCAAACATCATGCTTACAAAAGAAACGAAGAATTTAAATATTTTTCAGAAATGTCAAACTTATACCAAGTGTTGTACCAAAACCCAAAGTATTAGAATATAAACAACTCAACAAGAAAACACAGGATTTACGTGGTCATCTCCTCAGTAGCATCAATTAGTTCGCATCAGCATTTTCCATCAATCGGTAGATTGAAAGATAGCATTGCAATTCGTGCTCTATTATAAGGACTCAATTGTCAATTAAAATGTTGTAAAAGGCAATTTTAAAATTTCATGTGTTTTACAGTGATAAAAAAATACCGATAAGCCTTTTGTTTAATGTCTTATACTTGGAAAAAACAAGTACCTAATAATAAAGATGCATCTAAATATATAAATTTTCTACTGTGAGTTTAGCCCTTTCCGCACTTATATCTTTACTCAAATATCGAATACATACCTAGGATTACGCATTAATTAAAGAAAAATGTTATTATAAGATCTATACCAAACATCTTGCATATGAAAGAAATGATGCATTTAAATCTTTTTCAGAAATGACAAACTTATACCAAGTGTTGAGCCAAAACCGAAGTTTAAGAATATAAACAAATCAACAAGAAAACAAGACACAGGATTTACGTGGTCATCTCCTCAATAGTATCAATTAGTTCACATCAGCCTTTTCCATCATTCGGTATATAGAAAGATAGCATTGCAATTCGTGCTCAATTGTCATGTAAAATCTTGTAAAAGGCGATTTTAAAAGTTGATGTATTTTATAGTGATAAAAAAATTGCCGATAAGCCTTTTGTATAATGCCTTATACATGGAAGAAAGAGTATCTAATAATAATGATGCACCTAAATATATAAATTTTCTACTGTTAGTTTAGCCCGTTCCGCGTTTATATCTTCACTCAAACATCGAATACATACGTAGGTTGCGCAATAATTAACGAAAAAATATTATTACAAATCCATACCAAACATCATGCTTACAAAAGAAACGAAGAATTTAAATATTTTTCAGAAATGTCAAACTTATACCAAGTGTTGTGCCAAAACCCGAAGTATTAGAATATAAACAAATCAACAATAAAACACGACAACAGATTTACGTGGTCGTCTCCTCAATTGCATCAATTAGATCAGATCAACATTTTCCATTATTCGGTGGATACAAGGATGGACTTGCAATTCGTGCACTATTACAAGGACTCAACTGCCATGTAAAATCTTGTAAAAGGCGATTTTAAAATTTGATATATTTTATAGTGACAAAAAAATACCGATAAGCCTTTTTTTAAATGTCGTATACATGGAAATAAAGAGTAGCTAACAATGATGCATCTAAATACATAAATTTTCTACTGTTAGTTTAGCCCCTTCCGCACTTATATCATTACTCAAACATCGAATACAAACGTAGGTTGCGCAATATTTAAGGAAAAAATGTTATTACAAGATCTATACCAAACATCATCCTTAAAAAGAAACGAAGCATTTAAATATTTTTCAGAAATGTCAAACTTATACCAAGTGTTGTACCAAAACCCAAAGTATTAGAATATAAACAGATCAAAAATAAAACACGACACAGGATTTATGTGGTCAACTCCTCAATAGCATCAATTAGTTCACATCAGCCTTTTCCATCATTCGGTATATAGAAAGATAGCATTGCCATTCGTGCACTACTATAAGGACTCAATTGTCATGTAAAATCTTGTAAAAGACGATTTTACAACTTGATATATTTTATAGTGATAAAAAAAATGCCGATAAGCATTTTGTATAATGCCTTATACTTGGAAGAAAGTGTGTCTAATAATAATGATGCACCTAAATATATAAATTTTCTACTGTTAGTTTAGCCCGTTCCGCGTTTATATCTTCACTCAAACATTGAATACATACGTAGGTTGCGCAATAATTAACGAAAAAATATTATTACAAATCCATACCAAACATCATGCTTACAAAAGAAACGAAGAATTTAAATATTTTTCAAAAACGACAAACTTATACCAAGGGTTGTACCAAAACCCAAAGTATTAGAATATAAACAGATCAACAATAAAACAAGACACAGGATTTACGTGGTTATCTCCTCAATTTCATCAATTAGTTCACATCAACATTTTCCATCGTTCGGTACATAAAAGGATAGCATTGTAATTCGTGCTCTATTATAAGGACTCAATTGCCATGTAAAATCTTGTAAAAGCCGATTTTAAAACTTGATCTATTTTACTGTGATAAAAAAAACACCGATATGCCTTTTGTTCAATGTCTTATACTTGGAAAGAAGGAGTATCTAATAATAATGATGCATCTAAATATATAAATTTTCTACTGTTAGTTTAGCCCCTTCCGCGTTCATATCTTTCCTCAAACATCGAATACATACTTAGGTTGCGCAATAATTAACGAAAAAATATTATTACAAATCCATACCAAACATCATGCTTACAAAAGAAACGAAGAATTTAAATATTTTTCAGAAATGTCAAACTTATACCAAGTGTTGTACCAAAACCCAAAGTATTAGAATATAAACAGATCAACAATAAAACAAGACACAGGATTTACGTGGTTATCTCCTCAATTTCATCATTTAGTTCACATCAACATTTTCCAACGTTCGGTAGATAGAAGGATAGCATTGTAATTCGTGCTCTATTATAAGGACTCAATTGCCATGTAAAATCTTCTAAAAGCCAATTTCAAAACTTGATATATTTTACTGTGATAAAAAAAATACCGATAAGCCTTTTGTTCAATGTCTTATACTTGGAAAGAAGGAGTATCTAATAATAATGATGCATCTAAATACATAAATTTTCTACTGTTAGTTTAGCCCCTTCCGTGTTCATATCTTTCCTCAAACATCGAATACATACGTAGGTTGCGCAATAATTAACGAAAAAATGTTATTACAAGATCTATACCAAACATCATGCTTACAAAAGAAACGAAGCATTTAAATATTTTTCAGAAATGTAAAACTTATACCAAGTGATGTACCAAAACCCAAAGTATTAGAATATAAACAGATCAATAATAAAACAAGACACAGGAGTTATGTGGTCATCTCCTCAATAGCATCAATTAGTTCACATCAGCCTTTTCCATAATTCGGTATATAGAAAGATAGCATTGCAATTCGTGCTCTATTATAAGGACTCAATTGTCATGTAAAATCTTGCAAAAGGCGATTTTAAAAATTGATGTATTTTATAGTGATAAAAAAAAATGCCGTTAAGCATTTTGTATAATGCCTTATACTTGGAAGAAAAAGTATCTAATAATAATGATGCACCTAAATATATAAATTTTCTATTGTTAGTTTAGCCCGTTCCGCGTTTATATCTTCACTCAAACATCGAATACATACGTAGGTTGCGCAATAATTAACGAAAAAATATTATTACAAATCCATACCAAACATCATGCTTACAAAAGAAACGAAGAATTTAAATATTTTTCAGAAATGTCAAACTTATACCAAGTGTTGTACCAAAACCCAAAATATTAGAATATAAACAGTTCAACAATAAAACAAGACACAGGATTTACGTGGTTATCTCCTCAATTTCATCAATTAGTTCACATCAACATTTTCCCTCGTTCGGTAGATAGAAGGATAGCATTGTAGTTCGTGCTCTATTATAAGGACTCAATTGCCATGTAAAATCTTGTAAAAGCCAATTTTAAAACTTGATATATTTTACTGTGATAAAAAAAAATACCGATAAGCATTTTTTATAATGCATTATACTTGGAGTGGTGGAAAAAACCAGAAAAATAAAAAATTCCATGAAGAGACGAGAGGCAAAGAAGTATGGAAAAGAAAAGGCCTTGTGGAATCTAGTAAACACGGGGAACAAAGGAACGCAAAGGTTTCTGAAGTAGCAACGAAGGTGAATATGAGCAGTATAGACCCCGTTTTCTATAAAGGCGCAGGAAGCATCCAAGTTCATTCGGCTGGCTGTTTAGGAGCGCAATTGGTAAGATTTAGCCAATTGGTCTCATCTGAGGACAAGCATACTTTTGGGAGGGAAGGGGCACATTATATTCAAATCAAAGCAATTGGGGGAAGATTTGTTGTGGTCACTTTTCCTGATATAGAGCTCAGAGATTCAACCATAAAAAAAGGATGGATCTCAAACTGGTTGGAGGAGCTAAAGCCTTGGAATGGTGAACAAGCAAAAGAGGAAATATTTGTGTGGCTATCATGCTTTGGGATGCCTCTCAATGCATGGTCAGTCCCAACCTTTAAAGAAATTGGAAACAAATGGGGTCAATTTTTATAAGTAGATGAAAGCACGCTTAAGGAAAGATCTTATGTAAAAGGAAACATTCTCATTGCCACAGAACGGGTCCAAAAGATTGAAGCCTTTATTGAGCCGGTAATAGAAAAGGAAAAATTTCTAGCCAGTGTTAAAGAAGAAGAAACATTCAGATTCATAGAGCAAAACGCCCCTGGCTCACTATATGCAAGTTTCCATATGTTGCGGTTGGCGGGATAGATGTTGTGTTACCCAAAATAAAGATAGTACTTATTGTGAAATTCTCAATTCTTGCCTTTTCAATTTTCATTATACGGTAGACCTTAACGACATTACTACAAGCATTTTCTATATATTAACTAGAGGCCGAGGCACACACATTTGTGTGTGCAAGTGTAAATATGTGGAAGGGAGAGAGGAAGTGGGTAGTTTTTTTGTATGGGCGGGTATTTTTTATTTTTTTGGTGGGTGGTTAAGTTCAAGTGATTTTACTATTTTGTCTTGACGGTTAATTAATGGTACTGTGAAAACAGTTGTGAAATATAGTTTTTTATAAGGACGATATTGAAAATCACTTTTATGAGAGGGCTTCAAAAATTTGTTCAAAACAATTGATATTCTCCCTTTCTATAATAGAGTAGATTTGCAACAAAAGCATTTCTTTACGGAACCAGGCTTCGGACAACCGCTTATCAACTAATATCTGGACATCAACCATTCATCCATAAACCATTTCCAAGGGTAATAGCATGAAATTCACATTTTTTTTTTATATGTCTTCCCTGAAGGCATTACCCTTAACTGCTGTTTGATTTTAGTGGAAGAAAATAGCAAGAAATAAGAGCAAACAGGCAGCTCAAAGGCAGCAGTAGCAGGAAAGAGAAACAGGGAGGAGAGAAGGAGCTAGGCCTCTGAAGCTCAGGATTTTTCAAAATGGGGGCAGCACACACGATTTTCATTTCAACAGCCCTTAAAATACTAGGCCAAGTGTAGGCTTAAACAAAAGAGACTTGGGTTTAACTTTAACATTTGGCCCAGTAGCAAAGACATAAACTAGCCCAAATACCAATATAATAATTGGCTGAATTACAAAATGAAATAGAAAAAATGCATTAACATTAACATTCCCATGTATACATGTGTTCTAGTTGGCATTACATATCTAAATTTCTGGCTACAAGCTTATATAAATATATAATGGAACAATATATGAGTATTTCAAACACAAAATGTGCTAGTGCACAACAAGAAAGCCAGTACAATCTAGATAAATACTGTTACGAACCCAAAACAAATCAGCAAAATGAGCTTAGTTGCAGTATAAAATTGATACTATTCCATTTTCAGTCTCTTGTTCACCTCAGCAGTTTGCCCAGCTCCTTAGGTATTGGTTTTCTAGAATGAGCTCACGATGAGCTCGTTGATAGGGCTGAAATCTCCCAACAGTCATAATGTCCGGACGACAAGGCTGAAATCTCCTAGAATTAGTTGGTTAGATTTATACTTGTGATTTGATTAAGGATCAGACAAAAGAAAAAATGAATCAAGGATGAGAGAGAGAAAGAGTGAGAATTGTTATGTTTGATAGTTTGATAGGGTCATACCGTTATTGGCAGTAAGAATGATCAAGCTTCATTTCTTGGTGTGATGCCAGAGCCTAGTATGTAAAGTGAGATAGGAACAAAAAACCATAAGATATATCTTGTCATCGATCATTGATGCTAGAAGCACAATATACAAGAGTAAATCCCCAGTACAAAGAACTAAATTTTGCTACAACACATAAGAGAGAGTCCTAGTTTTGCATACAAAAACAAAGGGGAAGAGACATTTATTGCAATTCGTTGTATTTTTTTGTTCTTCGGCAAGCAAGCTAGTCGATTACTGATGAATTGCATCAGCCTTACTCAGCTTGTACGATAACGATTGATGCTAATTTCAAGACCAACCTAAAGCATTGGCGAAGGAGGAGATCCACGTTTCATGTACCCGATGCAAATTTGAAAGCAATGGAGGAGGAGAAGTGATATTGGGATTTGAGGTTATGGGAGTTTCCATTACTTTGCAGTAACACTTATAGGGGTGAATGAATGAATGAAGGATGAGAGAGAAAACAATGGAAAATCGTTTTACAGTTTGTTAGATAAGTTTTAGGCCCTATATATTAGGGGAACAACTTACTTATGTATTGTTGGCTCTAAAGGCTCAAAATCTCAACGACTTTAAGCTTTTTGTGATGATTGCTGATTGACATCGTACCAATGTTTTGATTATAAGAAGTTTTCAATCAAGTATCCCGTTTATCTTACTTCCCTCATTTACGATTTGTTTCTCCCATTTGTATTGTGCTTCATGCCCCTTTTTACGAATTCTTCTAGACAGAGTTTGTGGGTGTGTTTTGGCGTTTTTTCTTTCAAGCTGAATTGGGTTGTTAGCAATTGAGTTGTCTTTTTCTGTGTGGCTTGGGATGCTAAGCAAAATCTATTTTTGAGTTTGGGTTGTTAAAACTTAAAGTTCATTTGGGATTGAATCAAATGATAAACAAGTCATACTCAGGTATATTCATAAAGCTCACTTTTGAAAAGCGAAGCTTGAATAACTCTCTGCTTTGCTCAGCTTGTTTGCACCCTTGTTTGTAGTAGTACGTAGAATTGAGTGATAATGTGTACACATTTTGAGGTTTTTCTAATAGAAGATGGTATATACGGACCTATGCCATGCCATGTTAGTAAGACTAGCTTGCTTAGTTTGTTTAAAATGACATTCAACTCTAAATGCAATTAATCACAATGCGCTTTTATCCGTATATTCATTAATTTTTTCTTTTGACAGTTTCAATCTGCAATGCTGAAATTTTAAGATGATAAATATAGGAAATCCAGTGTCTCTTTATTTGGGCATTTGCTGAAAACTGGATTCCTTATCTCCTAAGGGAAAGAAAATATGGGCATGCTGTAATTATGTAAAATTTGGCTAGGTTCTCACATAATGCTCAAGTTTATTCAGGAGGCCGGGTGTTAGGCTCCCAAAATCAGAGATTAGGGTCGAATAAAGCACCATACTCGTCAAAATGAAGTTTGCCCTAAATTTTCTAAGACAATTGAACTCTAGATACTCACTGTTTCTATTTCGTGCTTTTTGTGAATTTGGATCCGTATTTAATTGTTGAAATTTAGCCCAGTTGAGAATTCGGTTGTTAAAATTGCCAGCATTCTTCAAGTGCTACAGTATGGACTTGATTATCAAACAGACAATTGAAAGGAACAACTGTGCATGGACAAAGGATAAAATAAAATGCCATGGTGGCAAATACGTACCATCTAATATATGAAGTCGCTTTTGCTGACGCTTCTGAGATCTTCTTGAATCATCCTCAAATGTGTTTTAGCCATGCCAGTGGGCAGGAACTAATAAGATCATTTACATGAATCTCAGTGTGTGGAGATAAATTGTTTTAGATTATGAGTTACAGAAATAATGAAACATCACATGTTAAGGGAAAAAAAGAAAGAAAGAAAGAATCGAATACCTTATATCATCTCTGGATATCTCCTGGTAATAAATATTTTGTGCCAGAACGGTTGCTTTCTTCTTGCATAAGCTCAGCCACTTAGTTGATGATATTTCAACTGGTGGCGTGATATCCAGTAGGTGATCGAATTCTTGTTATCTAACTATCTTCACTAGACTCCAGAACCTTCATATGTTAACATTATAGTAATCCATTACTAACTAGTCGTCAAAGGTGATTCTGTTCAAGGAGCATCTGGAAAGTTAGAAACACTCTCACTTTCCAAGGAGCAGAACCAATATGGGAGAAGTTGGAGGAAATTATCAATCTCAGGGTTGCTCAGTGGTTCAAAGCATACAAAGGATCCAAGGAGTATTCTACTAGCGATATCTTGTATAGACTTCCAGCTCTTATCCAGTCTTTGTAAGAGGTGATAGGGGTGTTTTGGGGTTGAACTCTTTTCAACCCCTTTTGTTTTTGGCCTGAATTTCTTTTTTTTCTCGGTTTCTGCCCTTGGCTTTGTGTGGGTTGCTGATGGTGGCTGGTTTTAGTCTACTGTCTCATCCTTGTATTTGCCTCGGGTGGATCTCCGCTGTATTTCTCCTCTTCTAACCTTATATTATTCTTCTTTGCCGATCAAAAAAAAAAAAAAAAAAAAAGGTGATTCTGTTCCACCACTTTTTTCTGCCTTCCGATTTCGGGGTGTGAAATGCAATTACCTTGTAGCGTCCCCCCGTCGCCTGGTTTACTGTTGGTTGTGGATCCATTAGTGTAAGGAGGATGGAATTATGTAAATAAATATCTTCAAAGCTGATATAACGTGCAACAAATATGAAATTCACTCATTGACATTATTACAAACTTGTGGTCCTCTAGGTACCACCAAATTACATACAGTATATTCTTAAACTTACAATCCCACAATTTATTATACAATCTTCCACTCCAAATTACTGATCATAATAACAATCACAATTGCACCCGAAAATAATCACAAGATAATTAGCGATCCAACCCTTTTATCCCTGCTGCCCTGATAATGGTCAAAAACCATTTTGGTGAGAATTACGGTACACTAAAGTTACAAGTTTTACCATGGGATTAATTTATTGAACATAGATTTAGTCAAAACGAATCTCAAAATGGTAACAGCACTTTCCAATAGGCTCCATCAGCCATAAAAAATTCACAAACATTTAGAGAGCTGAGTACTATAGTATGGAGGAAAAAAAAAAAAAGGCGTGAGAGCTGAGTATAGTATGGGAAAAATAAGGGCGTGATGGGGGCTTGAACCCAAGACAAAGTACCAAGGATAAGCGCACTAATCACATTGACATATTTTTTAGTTGCCTTTGAATTTTTTTTCCCGGTGGTATTTTTGAAATGGGGGGAGGCACGTGCCACCTCCAACCTTCTAAGCTCCATCCCTGCAATAATTCGGTGTGCATGTGTGGCTGGAATTTGCTTTGATTTATGTTTAAATGTATTGGTCTATGTAGTGTGCAAGTGAGGAAAAAGAAAAGAGAAAAAGAAAGAGAGCAGGGAAGGAAATAACGGAGAGAGCCCCTCCACTAGTGTATTATATGCCAAATGCAAATAAAGCAAAGTGTGTGAGAGGAAAAATGCATCAGTGAGATATTAGACAGGTGAGGTGTGTGTGTGTGAGAGAGAGAGAGAGAGAGAATTGTTTTTCAGTATGTTTGATAGGGTCATACCGTTATTGGTAATCTACAGAATGATCGAGCTTCATTTCTTGGTGTGATGCCAGAGCCTAGAATGTAAAGCATGATGCTAGAAGTGTTAGGCTTCATAACTTCCACTTTATCTCAATCCTATTTTATGACCACCAAAGCAACTCTATAGAATTGGAAGAAAAAGAAACAAGAACAGAATTCTGGAAAGAACGAAGGGAGGTTTCCACTTTAAACTTTATAACCGAAGGCAGTGGGGCTTTAGCTTGGAAAAGCTTTTTGATCGATGGATTATTTTCTGAGCAATATGAGGATATAAATACACTCATACATGCAACCACCTCCACAATATTAGGACTCAGATATATTCACAATTACCTCCTAGTTAACCAAGTCAAAGCCACAAGTGAGTTTTTCTAGGAGCATTTCTTATCCTATTTTAACAGTCACTTGCTGAGTCATCCAAATCAAACCTCCATCAAGTTGGCTTGGTAAAACTCAATCCCATAATTCTCTCAACAAATAAGATAATCCCACATAGTATATATGTAATATCCAATTTTGAGGAAAATAGATAAATACTATTATAATATTTGATAGTTAAATCATATGGAATGCATGAAGTGACGTGTGTGATATCATGTACATGTGGTGCACCATAACACTGTGAGGTTTTCCAATTTAATTGGTTTACCCATCACACAATTTATTACACAAATAGTTGGGCTATTTGGCCACAACAATCCAACACTTACTTTATCACAAGGCATTTAATTGGTTTATCCTTTTTTTTTGATTGGCCAAAAAACTTTATTGATCTTTCGAAATATTACAAAGATTAAAAGGACTACGGAAAAGGCATCAGAATGGATACGCAAGCATCCCAACAAAGTTGACACCCAAGTGACCAGCAATCATATGCCCAAAGCCCATGAAAAATGAAAGCAAACGACAACAGTACATTCTGAAAAATTGGCAAGGATCCAACTTAAACAGAAAAGAAGAAAAAGAGAGGCACAAAAGAACCAACAAGCAGATTCAGCAGCTTATCCTTCCTAGTAATATCAAGTAACAAAAGGGTTTCCATTAATGGTATATGTTTTAAAAGCCATACAGGTGATTGTTTGAGTCGCACACAGTTTATTATATACTCCCCGCCGAAAAAAAAAATTCACACAACCCACCATTGATGTAAATCATCCCTTTGATAACTGATAATTTCCCTGCCCCAAAGGGAAACTAGCCAATTCATCTTTTTTCCGTCTCCCATTCAAACAAAACTCTCCTGAAAAAAAATCTTCATCAAACGTTACAAGCGTTCCCCATAAACAACTCAGCCATCACACCTCCCCACTAACATCTTTCCTGTTTTTGTTTCCTTGGTAAAAAAAAATGAACACGAAACACAAACCATTTTCCCAATCTCTTGTTGTCACAGACATGGAAATTGCTGTGCTAATGTTATATATGTTTTCCTTGAAGATGTTCCTGTCGAGTTGGACGGCTGCATTATATACCACAAGGTCCACAATGATGGTGACATTGAGAATCCAGTTGACAACTCTCAAGTAATTGTGCAAAAGTACAATTGGGCTCGACTTTTGTTGTAATACTTGTTAGAAACTCGGTTTGGAAAAATCTGGAAATAACAAATAAAACAGTGATTAAAATGTTAGAACGAGAAATCGTACCGAACCAATTTCAGTTCACCGGAAATTGGCAAGTGACGACTCGAATCGGGGCGAGTATTTAAATACTCTGGCCTTAAGGCAAATTCGCCCTCCACTACGGTGCTGATGGAATACTCGGACGTTTGCCTCCCAGGACTACCCGATTTTCACCGGCCGGAAGCAGCACTGCAATCTGAATGGTAGGCGAACCAGGAAACTACGCAGAACTCTCAGAATGTAGAATGTATGTATGCGATGCAATGCAAATAATATCGTGAAAACGAAATGAGAGGAGAAGGGTCTAATATATAGAGATGAACGAGACCGATCGAAAGGATGGAAACTGTTCGGACAAAACCATATGCAAAAGGATGTGACGATTAATAGTGCCATTTGAAGTGAGGCACCATTACGGAAATACATCCATATGGAAAGTCATGCCTTTCCATGCTTATGTCCATTTGGAAGTTCCTTACCAATTGGATAGTCACACCTGATGGCTATTTCTTTTTTCCAAAAGATATAAAAATATCTAAAGAATATATATCCCTATATATTCATTATTTTCCATATGGTTTATTTGGAGACAATTTCCAATTCACTCATAAATATGATTAGACAAATCATATTTTTCCAACAATACTTCTCCATTTCTAGTTCGTCACGAATTTCTTGGATATATTAGTGTTATGAAATTTGCATCAAGGAAATTGTGGAAAACCAGGCACTAGTTATTTCACATTGGTGCAACTTCGATTAGTTTCTGTTATGGTACGAAAAATTTCAACTCATCATTTTAGATGCAACTATTAGTAAAATACTTCTCCATTTCTGGATCACACTCACCACAAAAGAGTAGGGATAAGATCATAAGACTGGATACCTCTTGCATACCTCTCGCAAATGCCTTTCTGTCACCAGGAGCTGTGTTCAATAAGTCCACTAAGAAATAGCTTAATATTCATCACACATAGCTTAGTAATATTTATAGAATTCCCCAAACATGGGGCATCATTGAATTCCCTATCTTGATATTTGTTCCAAGTATATTCTCCAACCTTGTTCAAGAAACAAGTAAAAGATACATATGTTCATTCCTTGATTGTGCCCGAAACATATATTAATCCCTGTCAAACTCATGGGCAATGCAGGAAGTGAAGGATTTTGTTAGACCGAGTCATACAGAGACGCAAAACATTGCAAAAGAAACACCAGCAATGGTATTTACAAGAGAGCATAAGGACTTGGTAGTTGCAGGTGGGAAATGGATGAAAAACACAGCAAGTTCATGCACCATTTCAGCAGCGCTTATTGTCACCGTGGTATTTGCAGCCATACTTATTGTTCCTGGAGGCAACGACTCGAAAGGCCTTCCAATTTTCTCTAAAGAAATACCATTCCTTGTGTTCCTAATTTCAGATGCACTTTCTCTATTCACATCCACCACTTCTCTATTGTTGTTTTTGTCCATCTTGACTTCACGCTATGCCGAAGGTGATTTTCTCCATGTTCTTCCAAAGCGGCTGATGCTTGGACTTGTTGCCCTGTTCTTCTCTACAACAACCATGCTGGTGGCCTTCAGTTTTTCACTTTATCTTGTGTTAGGCCACAAAACGGCATGGATACTTTTTCCGGTGGCTGCATTAGCATGTTTTCCCATCACGTCTTTCGTGTCTCTCCAGTTTCCCCTCCTGGTGGATCTCATCTCTTCAACGTATGGCTCTGGCATTTTTGGCAAGCAAAGTGATCGCCAATTCTATTGAGATCAACAACAGAGTAATTTGGAACTCCAAGCGTATACCATCATCTGATAATATAATAAAGGGATCATGAGCAATTAGTATTCAACCCGCAATATGCAGACTAGTTAGGATTTGGTTTTATGTAATTGCTATGAGCATATCTAACTTTTTATTTTTCCTTTCATATCACCTCACATTTGGTTGTTGAACATTATAAAATGAAGGCCAATGTGCTAAATCTCTAAAAAAAAATTGGCACTATCTAACTTTTTATTTCGGTGTCGACCACATAGTAATATCTATCTTTGTATTTATTTTGCCCTCTGACTTTTCCGGCTGCCAAGGTCAGTAGCGGGACAAAGCCTCCGGCCATCCTCAGTTGCCACCATCCCCATTTCTCTTTCTCTCTCCGCTCAACCACTACTTTTCTTCTTTATTTGATCTTTCTCCGACCAGACCTCAACATCACATGCCCACTTTCGAATTAGAAATAAGAATATTTCGTTTTTCTGATATGCTTAATTTTCTCTGTTTTTTCTGATTTATTTGTTCCCAAAAGAGGTCAATCGGTAGTTATAGACATAATAGTAATTGTGAAGGCCAATGTGATACGAGTTAGAGATTTGGTTGATTGAGCTTGTTGAGTGGGTGTTTGAGGAGCTACGAGTTAGAGGTTTGGTTTCTTGGAATTCTGTGATTAGAGGGTATGTTTCAGTCGGGGAGTCCAGGAATGCATTTTTTTGTTTAGGGAAAATGCAGAAAGTTGGATTGAGGCCTGATCGGTTCAGCATAATCAGTACTCTTGGTTCTTGTTCCCTCGAGTGTTTGTTGCGTTATGGGAAGGAAATTCATCAGCAAGTGATCAGAAGTAGATTAGAATTGGATGTAATGGTCCAGACATGACTCGTTGACATGTATGGAAAATGCATGTGGTAGCGTGGGTTATTTAGAAAAACATTGTGCTTTGGAATGCCATGATTTATGCTTATGTTCAGAATGGGCATGACAGAGAAGCCTTGGGCCTGTTCCAGGACTTATGGAAAAAACCTTTAAATCCAGACGCGATAACAACTACTAGTATGTTACCTGCCTATTGTCGGGAAAATGGAAGTATTACTCGTATTTAGGTGAGCCTAAATACGAACAAATCCATTTTGAATGAGAATTGTCTCATTATGGAAATTTTAAAAGCCAAGCTATGTTAAGGGATGGGTGTGTGCTTGCCATCACTAAACACCTGGACGAGACCGGGGGGGCGGGACTCGGGATTCGTGAGCCCGCAGCCTGTGGTCTGAGGTCTATGGTCTGGTCTAGGTTCACATTATATGTTCTTCACATTATGTCAAGGAAGACTGGAGAAAACATTTACATTCATAGTGTGCCAAAGTTCAGGCCACTGGGTGTTATAAGAAAAAGCACAACATCAACCCAATTCAACAGTGTTAGATTAGCAATATGCTTTGGTTTCATCCAAGTATCACTTGAAAGTCCTGTTTTTGTTAGGAAAAACATTAGGATCTGTGATGCTTGCCATAATGCAAAAAAAGAAGATTTCAGAGGTCATTGGAAGATCGATTGTTGGGGGAGATCCAATGATGTATCACCACTTCAGAAATGGTCGTTTCCACGAAGAGATGAGTATAGATACACTCTTGTGACAAGGTAAAAACCTCTTGATTTATTAGTGTTCTCTCACATAGAATTATCAACCAGTCTAATTTACTCCATACATAGCTTATCTGGCCTAGTTTCATTACTTGTGATCTCAAGTTTACGTTGGTCCTCCAAGGTCTTATACTTTTGTGCAATTCCGGCATGTTGTGGTAGTTGAGCACTTAGCTCGAGGGTTGCAAGAATCTCATTTTTCACATTTTCGCTTCTTTTGTCACGGTTAAGTTGGATGTTTGTGACTGGCTTTATAATACCACAACATATTACCCTAGAAAAGCATCAAGTTTTTTTTTTTTGGGTAAATTAGCTTGAAATAGAAAAAAAAGGATAACCGAATATACAGCCTACAAGGGGCATACCCCAGGAGGACAAGGAAAAAAAGAAGGGAAAGAAATCTAAAAAACCTAACCGCAACAAAAGATATCCAACAAAGCTCATAGCGCACAATAATGAGACACAAAAACACTGAAACAAAAGAATGTCATATGAACCTCAAGAGCTAAACTCTTGAAGCCTTCAACATCTTGATTTTTTCCTTTAGCTTCTTCTTGTTTTGATCTCTAGTGGATGAAGGAGTTGAAGAATCACCCTATATATTCATTATTTTCCATATGGTTTATTTGGAGACAATTTCCAATTCACTCATAAATATGATTAGACAAATCATATTTTTCCAACAATACTTCTCCATTTCTAGTTCGTCACGAATTTCTTGGATATATTAGTGTTATGAAATTTGCATCAAGGAAATTGTGGAAAACCAGGCACTAGTTATTTCACATTGGTGCAACTTCGATTAGTTTCTGTTATGGTACGAAAAATTTCAACTCATCATTTTAGATGGAACTATTAGTAAAATACTTCTCCATTTCTGGATCACACTCACCACAAAAGAGTAGGGATAAGATCATAAGACTGGATACCTCTTGCATACCTTTCGCAAATGCCTTTCTGTCACCAGGAGCTGTGTACAATAAGTACAACCGGTACATATTGCCATATTGGTGGAATTCTGTGAGATGCATTAAAAATTTCGCTGAAAATTACAATGTCCATGGCTTTGGAACTGCAGTGCCTTGCATCAAGAACAACCAAGAGAAAAAGAAGACGCATATTCGAGCACTGGAATTGGTCAAATGCTTGTGGACGACAATTGGATCCTTAAATGACTCAACCGCGTATGAGTTACTTGCAAAAGATGCACTCCATACAGCAGCAAGGGTAGGGATTCACGAGGTTATAGAAAAAATCATGGAATCATTTCGTCGTTTAGTTTGGGCTCGAGAGTCTAAATTGGGAAGAGCGTAACTTATTTCAACGGGCAGTTATAGAGCGTCATGAGAATTTTTTCAACGTCTTATATCAAATGAGTGAGCATAAACAAGTCATGATACAGCTTAAAGACGAGTCGAGAAACAACCTCCTACACTTGGTTGGAAGACTGGCACCTCCAAACAAGCTGAATCTAGTTTCTGGTGCAGCTCTGCAAATGCAACGTGCATGAGTGACAATGGTTTAAGGTAATGATTTACTTCATTTGTATTCCAATAAATCAATCTTTTCTAGTAAAATTTCAGCCTTGTACATATGTTACTTCCTTATTCGGAGACAAGGGATCCTTTGCTCGAGAATATTATGTATGCAGGGACGGAGCTAGGAATTTTATTACGCAGGGGCACATTTTTTCCCAAGATACTTTGCAGGGACAAGCCTATATAATTCATAGGAAAAATTATTTTTTTCTATATGAAACTATAGGTTTTTTTTCCCTTTGCAGGGGGCGGTCTGGCCCCTCCCTGGCTCTATCCCTAGTCCTATTTCCCCCTCCCCTATGTAATAGATTAGGAATGACGAAAAAAAAAAAAAAAAAAAAAGATGTTTGGAAGGACGCGTGACACGTAAACTTCCAATAAGATTCCTTTGAGTTACTAAAGTATCGCGTTTGATGTCAAAAGAAAAAAAATTCCAAACACATATTTGGAGTCATTGGTTCCATGGTCTTAGATTTTGATTTTTGCATCACCAAACTTAAATGCCATGTCTCGATCATTGGAAGATTCTTCCAAATTTTCAATCCTTTCATATTCAAATGACTTGGGCACGCAAAACTTTGAATATAGCCACAAAAAACCGCGTAAAGTTGGAACATCGAGGGTGGTGGACTGCTCGTAATTCCTGCTTGTATTTGACAATGGAGGTCCCATAACGCCGAGTTATAGATGTTCATTCGAAGATGTATCAAATTTCTTGCCTCGGACTGAATTTATCCATCGAGGGTGGTTTCCGTTATAGTTTGGATGTTGATGTTTGGAAGGACGCAAGTGGTGGCTAGCTCATGCGGTAGAGCTCTTGAATGCCTCACACTGTATCCCAGGATCGAGTCCTATTCAGGGATAGAGCTAGGAATTTCATTATGCAGGGGCAAAACTTTTTTCCAAGATACTTTGCAGGGGCAAGTCTATATAATTCATTGGAAAATTTATTTTTGTCTATATGAAACTAGAGGTTTGTTTTTTCTTTGCAGGGGCGACCGCCCCTACTGGCCCCTCCCTAGCTCCATCCCTGTATGTATGATGAAACACAAAGTGGTTAATGGCATGACAATTTCTAGTTATTTCCTTCATCTAATATCGAAGTAATTTTGATCAATGTTTCTCTAATTAACAAATAATGATGTGTGATCATCCACGTCTGTGGTTGTCTTTATTTACTCCAAAAATTTAGTTATAACTTCTACGAACTGATGCAGGCTAATATCTTATAATTCTAGGTATAAGAAATATATTTTGTTACCTTAAGATTAAGGTATACTTTGACATCTTGTCCCCAACAGATAATATTTTGATTTTGCTGATCCTTTTTGGGTCACATTTGTCTTCACTGAATGTTTTTAAAAATTTTGTTCGCATAGTTTTTATTAATCCGTATGCTCCCGCCCCAACAAATTAAAAAAAAAAGTAAATTTATTATACTGAAAGTCTTCAAAAATCAAAAGTATTTATTAAACTCATCCTTTGGCATCATCAACAATGAGGATATATATCTCTTCGCGAAGCCATAATGTATTTCACCCAATTGCCCTAAAACTGGATTATGTTGGCTTTTTGGCTTGAATGTGTACAGATTACACATTACTGGAGATCGGGTCGGATCCTCTCCACTCCTAGACTTTTGGATTAAATGGAACATCCAAATCTAGACCGTACTTAATTTAAGGACGTAGTCAAGATTGGTAAGTAGTGGGGAAGGAGCAATTTTTAATTGAGAAACCTTATCTGAAGGTTGCGTTCTATGAGTTTTTGTGAGTTTACCAATTCTCCATTGCTAGTTCAACACCGATCGATTCCAATGGATAAAGAAATTATTTATTGCACCGTGGTCAACTCCTACCAATGTTTGGTGGCTCACATAAAACCTATACATGGTGGAGATGATCCCTGATCAGTACTCTAGAAGCACTAAATAAAACCTCTTAGGAATTAAAAACTTTGCAAAATTTCATCATTAGACGCGTTTGCTTTTGAAAATGTCTGAAGGATATTCCATTGGGATTTTCATCGTCTGCCTTTTTCTTTTCCATAAATATATGGGTACAGATTTTGAGCTACAGAATTTTAACAGATCGGTTGATTTGGGTTGACTCCGGGTCTCACATTAATGGTTGGACACGTTCATGCTTTTCTAAATAATGTTTAATTTTATCCCATAAAATATCAGTCCAATCAGATATCGGTAAGTGTTCTATCGGCTCATCAAGTTCTTTATTTTGAATATAAAAAATTTAATGAACCGATTGAACACTTAACGATATCTAATTTGAGCTTAATTTTTTACAACATCCAAGTAAATGTTATGTTGAAAAGCATGTACAGTTCCGATCATTCGTCTGGGGCTCGGAGTAGGCTCAAACCAACTGATTTACACAATTTATGCACCTCAAAATTTGTACCTCTCTAGTACTGTCCTTTTTTTCCCCCTTAAATAAGACGACTCTACAAACATACTAATATAATCAAGGGGTTGGTTTCTGTGCTGTGTACCTAATTCACAACATGCGTGCTGCGCAGCCCATATGGGGCCCATCTCGGGTCTTGTTATTTGATTCAAATTGTTCATTTTATTCGTCTCGTCGAGTATGTGATCCACTTGAAAATTTATATTGATCGGATATCGGTAACTATTAATATTGATCAGTGACCATTTAGCTTATAGTTTTATAAAAAAAAATCACTTACAATAGTTTCTTCGAGTGTTCCGTATCCAAGAAAAATGCGGTCTGAAAACATAATAAACCATCTCCGATCAACATGAATTTTTATGTGGACTATATTCTTGACAAGACGAATAAAATGAACAATTTGGATCAAATAACAAAACCTGAGGTGGGCCCCATATGGCCTGCGCAGCACGTGTGTTGTACACGTAGTGCACAACACAGTCCCCAAACCTCTAAATATCAATATCTAATGGGTAAACTTTTCATCGTCAAATGAAGCTTCAATCGTTTTCAGACGTCATGTCAATTCCGTGTAGCAATGCTTCATTTCCAGACGTCATCTCAATTCCGTAGCAATGCTTCATTTACAGAAGTCATCTCAATTCCGGTTTGGTTTATATATGTCTGTACCGATCTCCGTAATTCAAAGCACAAGCTAAGAAACCGCCCATCAAGGATCTCAAGAGCAGAGAGATGAGCACTGCACCGCACCCAAGTTTGGTCAGGGCTTCTTCATCTTCATTTGAAAGGCAGCTCAAGAATGACACCTCAGGACAAAGAAGAAGAAAAGGTTCCAATGCCATCTTCACATTAATGTTTCTGAATATGCGTTAATTTGTTTCCGATTTGCTCAAAATTCTGAAATTAATTACTTTGTTTTGAGTGAAAATTAGACTATTTGTCTCTGGTCAACATTTTGGTTTCAGCAGTGATACTACATCCACAGAAAACTTACTTAGAAGCTTGTCCAGAAATTTAAAATCAGTGGAAAAGTGAATCTGAGCCACTGATTTCAAATTCTGAGTAAGTAAAGTGAATCTGAGCCAGTGATTTCAAATTCTGAGTAAGTTTTTTGGTAATTAATTAGACCAGTCGTCTCTGGTCATTATTTTGGTTTAGGCTGTCTTTGGTCATCATTTTGGTTTAGGCTCCCTTCTCCCTAATTTTTTGTTAATCCTCCACAGAAAGAGGTAGCACATCAAAGGGAAACAAAGACGAGTACTGGATATACACTCCACTTCTAAAAGCCGCACTAAAAGGTGACTGGGAAGAAGCCGAGACATTCTTCAGACAATATCCAAATGCAAGAACAGAACCAATCACCAATGAGTCAGAGACAGTCCTGCATATGGCCACCGGAACCGGGCAGTTGGCGATCAACTTCGTGGCGAAGTTGCTAAACCAGATCCCCGGAGGCCTTGGCGCACCCTGACATTGACGGAAACACTGCCCTCCACCTCGCCGCGTGGGTCGCAAATACCGCTGCGGCAATTCTTTTGGTGAAGAAAAACCGGGATTTGTTGTGTGTTAGGGACAAGTGGGGGTTGTTGCCTGTTCATTATGCGGCTATTAATGCGAAGAAGGAGACGCTTTCTTGTTTGTTGAAGTTTACTCATGAGAATGATGCGGCTAGGATCATGCTGTTCTCCTCCCCCAGTGGGACTCAAAATGAACCTTCTGGTACTGAGCTTCTCATCCGCGTCATAAATTCCGGATTCTATGGTGAGTATTTCCATCCTTCATTTTTTTTGAACTGTATTTCCATCCTTCATTGGGCTCAAGCTTCTTGTCTTGTTTGTGTGACACATTTCTCACTTTCCACATACTAACTACTACTAAGAACAATATTAGAAAAACATTTCGAATACAACTTTGTTCGGAGCAGTTTAATGTATATAGGCCCACGAATGGGTGTTGTAGACTTGCATTACTATCCAATTTTTTACATACTACTTACATTTTCTTAGGTTATTTTTAGTATCTGGTATGGGTCGAATCTGACATGTTCGTCGAATCCGGAGCCGAACGTACATGTTGGCCGAACACGATGCCGAACATACATCGATCTTGTTGGACGAATTCGGGGCCGAACGTTGTAAAAGTCATTTTTTTACAAAAGTCACATGACCCACCTGAAATTCCACCTGAAATTTCAAAAGTCAGATGACCCACCTGAAATTCCAAAAGTCATTTTTTTTTTTTTGGGGGGGGTGCTTTGTAGAAAATTCAAGCCGTTCAATTACCTTACAATAATTTTTCGATTAGTCTTGTAAAAAATTAGCTCAATCGGTTAATCATAGGTACTTAATCGAACCTTTCATTTTTTCATTATGGACTTAGGACCCTTAGTACTAAATAAAATTTGAGGAAAATTATGATAATTTTGTGTCTGGTACCCTAGTGATCTGAGCCGTAGATATTGTAGGGCTTGTTAAGAAAAACATTGGTTTAAAGAATTATCTTGATCCAACATCGAATGTATCAAAACACAAATATTATTTTAAAAATATGAACTGAATCGATAACTATGGATTTCTGATCAAGATAACTTTTTTAAGTAACGCTCTTCTCAATCAGCCCTACAAAATTTACGGTTCAGATCACGAGGATACCGTACACACAATTATTAAACTTTTCTTCAAAATTCGTTCAGTACTTAGTGTCATAAATTCAGAATGAAAATTGAAAGGTTCGATCAAGTACCCTGTACATATAATTATCCGATTGAGGTAATTTTTCACAAGACCAATCAAAAAATTGAGAAGTTTTAATAATGTTTAATAATGAAATCTTTAATAATGTTTTAACTTTTAACTTTTTTGCTTAATAAAGAATGTTTAAACATTTTATTTTCTCGATATATTGGCCTGTGATTTTTTTTCAAAATTATGCTTAAAAGGTGACCCCCCTTTGTTGAATTCTTGGATCCGCCATTGCATACATGTTGGACGAACTGGGGCCGAACGTTGTAACTCGGAGCTAGACGTACATGTTGGACGAACTTGGGGCTGAACGTTGTAACTCGGGGCTAAACGTACACTTTGGACGAACCCAAGGCCGACCGTTGCAACTCAGGGTAGAATTTACATGCTGACCGAACCCTAAGCCGAAGGTACATGTTAGACACCCGGGTCGAACGTTGTGACTTGGGGCTCAACGTACATGTTAGACGGACCCGGAGCCAACGTTGTAACTTGGGCCCGAACTTACAAGTTGGATAAACCCGAGGCGGAACGCAGCTCATGCAATATCTTCACTTTCAGTCCAACGATTCCAATTAAAAGGTCTTTGAGTGTTGTCATTCCCTAATTTTATTATATTTTTCACAAAGCGACTGTGAAACCATTTTATTTGTGTGCCTTGCGTTAATTTTTTTATTTTTTTTTTGTGTCATTAGTAATCGATGGATTCTCAACGATTAGATGAACCATTGGATATATGGATACTACCCGTGCCTGAAGTCAAGAGGGTGAGGGTGACTAAAATGTTTTGGACCATTTTGATGTGCCTTAAGATGCCCCTAATAAACACCAAACATTCTAGACGAAACACCCAATAAATTTCATCGAAAGAACTCCGCTATGGCATGTAGATTTGCTTTGGCATAGAGATTTTGGTTTTTCAAACTATATATGGCTAGGTGTGGATACTTTGTTGCAAGTAATTTTCTGGGGAAACCATGATTATTTTTAGTCCATCTTAATTGTTATTATAGGTTCAGTTTGTAATGATTTTTGGTCAATTATACAAAATTTTATTTGTTGGGTTGTGCCCATTATATGTGAGGCTTTTGGAAGGAGCCAGTTTGGTTTGGTCTGGTGTGAATAAGGAGTAACTGAGTAAGATTATGTCGTGCAGCCAAATTACTTGGTAAATTAGTTTTCTAGGCACGGGCGAATTTGGCTGGTTGGTATCTTTAATTTTTTCTTAGCTCGAGCTCTGATCACTGATTAAATTTAATCATTCCATTTGTCCAAAAATGGGTACTGGATTTTTTTGCTACGAGTTTTTGTGAATCCACATCAACAATCTCTTACCTATGGGCGTCACTTTAAATCCAATGGTCACGTTGATAGAATTTTAAACTTAATTAGTTCACTCTTTCTTTATAGGGTACGACCTTGAAATATTGGAATTGTTTTCCATAATGAATATGTCAGTAGTGACATCTATATTCACGAGCCCAATATTGATTTGCGTGTATTGATTGTTGACGCTATTGGACATGGTGTTGAGATATTGCACGTGAGTCTAGTATTGATTTCCGTGTGCTTATTGTTCGAGCCATGCCATCAGGCACGGACATGCTCTAGTACCTCAATGAATAGTGACTAGGTAGTTTACTTAGGTACTATTTATCATCTATCCATTTTTTATTATTTTCTTCCTTCTCTCTCCCAAACTTATATTTTAATAGTCTCTTCTATCTCTCAAACTGTTAACAATTAATAACGACTGCAGACATGGTTGGTTCGGATTACCTTTAATGAATTTTTACCAAACGATCTTTCGGTGGATGGATTACTTACTCCGGATCACGAACTAGAACAGCAACAATCTCCTGCGATGGAGTGATATTATGAGGTTCGAGTATCACCCTTCATTCCACGGTGCAAAAGCCCAAATCGATCTTTAATGGTAGAGGGAAAAAACTAGGGAGAGAGTTTTGTAGAACCCAATGATTGATGATAACCTTGTATTGATATTACGAATATCCTGCTGGAATTATATAGATGGAGCATCGTAGATGCTATAGAAGTCCTAAATCCTAAGAGAATGTGATTACTTCAACCTCTTGTATCTCATCTCCAAGATAAGATAAGACTCTATAATAGATGGGTCACCGGATCATGCCCACATAGGGGACCCGATTTGGTCCTGGACCCGGCCCAAATTCCAACAAAAACTAATATTTTAATAAAAACCAGATGATTTGACTTGAACTTATTGTTTTCTTTAGCTTAAATGATGCATGATTGTTTACGTAAGGCGTTCGCGGTTGTTTTCCTATTAGATACACACGATGATTTGCATGCGTGAAGTAATAACCAAGTTGGATTATTCGTATAGAACCCTAAACGATCGCCAAAATTGGAGAGAAGCAGAATCTCAACAAATGTTGATATAAGAAAATACACAAACGCACGAAATTGTTAGCACTTGATTAGTATGCAATATGTTATTAACCTTTCTTATGACGAATTTTTTTCGACTAGCAGATGTAGCTTTGGATCTGGTTCATCGTTATCCCCAATTGGATACATCACAGACACCTAATGACGACGACTCTGCTTTGGAAGCAATCGCTAGACAGGTGAATGCATTTCCAAGTGGCATGCACCTGAACTTTTGGGAACGCCTTATCTATGCCTGTAAGTTCCTAATACCCTTCCCCATGAATTAACATATACACACATACATGATATGGGAAAGCAAGAATTATCAAGCTACAACAAATAACAAAGAAAACAAAACCAATCTCACAAGCACGAGAACATGATATTGACGATATATGCATCGTTTAACACTGTGCTTATTTCCGCGGGGAAGGAGGAACCAATCCACCATATTTGCTGATAATTAAATATTTGGACCACTTTGCGCGCAACTCGAATAATCTTGAGACCCAAAAATTAACGACTAGGAAAAATCAGTCTGTTATTGCACGATAAGGCATCTTTTTCTTGAAAGTTCTCTCACTAAAACTTAAATTCGAAAATACTCTCTATATTTGTTCCAAAAAATAAATGTCTCGTCCTTTGTTTTTTTTTTTTTTTTTCTAACATAAGCAAGTGGAGAACTCGGACTCTGATTAGCTTGATGGGATTACTAAAACTATTTGGGTTTGGCCCAAAGACAGAAATTAGAGTCCAACAATTGGAAAAGGCCAATCAGTTTCAAGGGGTCTCCAAAAGAAATGTTGGTGCAGCCCAAACAGATGTGGGCTTCTAAGAGTTCGAGTATATCGATAAATGTTAAATCCTTTGATTGTTGACACACTAGTTTAACCAACCATCCGTATACAATATTGGAAAAAAACAAGTACTACCCTTTCAACATGTATTAATCATAAAAAAGGAAAACTCAGTATTTTCCGCCATTTCTCCTCAACATCACTTTTATTTTCCTCAACAACGGCACCCTAGCCTTAGCCCTTGGATCCTCGGGAAACCAAAGGAGCTGGCAAAGGAAAGGGGTGATCTTGGAATTGGAAACATTCATTTTTGTTTCCTTATCATGTTTGGTATAATAAAGTATGAAAATTGAGGGTCACGCCGTACTAAGCACAACATTATATCTTACACATTTTTTTTTTCCCTTTTGCCATGAAGATGTAACAGTGAAGTTGGAGAATTATGCTGACCCAAGTAGAGTTGAGATTGAGAATCTAGTAAACAACTCTCATCTGCTGGTGCAGATGTATCATCGGGCTTGCTTCTTGGGGAAAAAAATCTTCATTTCTGGTTCGTCACTATTCTATCTTAAACCCTACTTTAATGTGTAAGCGCATGTCGTGGATGAATATTGATGAACCAATATTGTTGGAGATATGTCTTGAATTCAAGATATTCCAAAAAAAGTAGAAATTTCGGTGCGAGAGGTCAGTTTCAGCATCTTTGGTCTGGACCAATGGAAGTCTGGTCCGGACCAGCGAGTCTGGGGTGTTTTGAAAGCTTGCAGCGTACATTGTCCGGACGAGGGTTTTTTTACTCCGATTAAACGTTCTTGGTTGGTCTAGTTTTTCTCCAGCATCTTTGGTCTGGACCAGCGCGGCAGCTGCTGCGTGTTTTAGTGCGTTTTGACCTGATTTTTTGTAATTTCTTATAAATAGAAGACTTGGGAATTGTTAGGGTTTGGACTTCTTGAGTGAATCTTTTGAGGGAGCCCCATGGGGTTCCCCTTAGAGTGTTAGAGTTTCTTGGTTGTTCCATTAATAGATTCGCGGGGCCACCCCCTGAAAGTTTGTCGGGACGAAAGTCTGAATGACTTCTTAAAAAAATAATAAAGAACAGCATATATAAGAAGAACAATTGGTGCATTACATCAATATCGGCACTTCACGACATTTACATATAGAATGCTGGAGCAACTTAAGTCACTAATAACTTAGAAGCATCGGACTATTATTCTTTCAAGCGGAATGATAGGAAGCCATGTTATTTTGGAGGAGACTAATTGATTGAATTTAGACATTTTCATTCCATTATTCCCGAAAGCTAACTGGTTTGTATGTCATACAGTGAGCCAAAAATTGCAGGCCATGCTTTGGAATGTCTTTCCATTATTCCATTACGCACGGACACATTTGATTCTCTGCACACACTATTGTGTTTTGTGCACACAATCAATCAATTGAAATTGATCACATTCCCGACTTTTATCTTTTGGCAATTACAGTGCTTCATGTTAAAAAAATTCAAGATAAAAAACAGATGCATCATCAAGCACTTCAACTACTCCGATACTTGATTAACAAAATGCTGACTTTAGACGACTTAAACGCGTACGAGTCACCTCTATCGGATGCGATTGTTAATGCAACAAAGTTGGGGATTCACGAGGTTGTGGAAGAGATTGTCGAAGCGGTTCCCAAATTAGTTTGGGCTAAAGACTCAGAAAATCTTCGCATATTTCAATTGGCGGTGATAGAGCGTCATGAAAATATCTTCAACCTCATTTATCAAATGACTGACCATAAGCACAGTGTCACAACGGAAATAGACGGCGATGGGAACAACATGTTGCACTTAGCTGGACGACTGGCACCTCCAAACAAACTAAATCTAGTTCCAAGTGCAGCTCTACAAATGCAGCGTGAATTACAATGGTTTAAGGTAAGGATTCTCTCTCGTTCTATTTTTCAATGATTACAATTAGTAATCTACAAGAATTACTTTTGTTGTGCCCTGATACAAGCACAATTTTCTTTAGTGTCCCATTTTCCCGCATCTTGTCTGCAGATAGGGAATTCACCTTAGACGGAAAAATGGCACAACTTCTGTGTACCTAATTAATATCACAAAAGGCTGTAATAATTTCACTACTAGATGTAAAATCCCATTATGGTGCATAAGATTTCAAACAACATAATTTTTTTAAATCACGGTTTATGGTCTTCCCTCTTGTAAATCCACTAAGAAATAGCTTAATATTCATCACACATAGCTTAGTAATATTTATAGAATTCCCCAAACATGGGGCATCATTGAATTCCCTATCTTGATATTTGTTCCAAGTATATTCTCCAACCTTGTTCAAGAAACAAGTAAAAGATACATATGTTCATTCCTTGATTGTGCCCGAAAAATATATTAATCCCTGTCAAACTCATGGGCAATGCAGGAAGTGAAGGATTTTGTTAGACCGAGTCATACAGAGACGCAAAACATTGCAAAAGAAACACCAGCAATGGTATTTACAAGAGAGCATAAGGACTTGGTAGTTGCAGGTGGGAAATGGATGAAAAACACAGCAAGTTCATGCACCATTTCAGCAGCGCTTATTGTCACCGTGGTATTTGCAGCCATACTTATTGTTCCTGGAGGCAACGACTCGAAAGGCCTTCCAATTTTCTCTAAAGAAATACCATTCCTTGTGTTCCTAATTTCAGATGCACTTTCTCTATTCACATCCACCACTTCTCTATTGTTGTTTTTGTCCATCTTGACTTCACGCTATGCCGAAGGTGATTTTCTCCATGTTCTTCCAAAGCGGCTGATGCTTGGACTTGTTGCCCTGTTCTTCTCTATAACAACCATGCTGGTGGCCTTCAGTTTTTCACTTTATCTTGTGTTAGGCCCAAGGTTCTAAAACTCGCTAGGCGCTCCCAGGGCGGTCGGGCACCTTCTAGCTTCCAGGGCCGAGTACTCGGCGCCTAGTCGAGCAATTAGTCGGGATAGTCGGGATAGTGAGTCTAGTCGGGCTAGTCGGCAAGGGTCCTGCTAGCGCCTAGGCGGCGAGTACTCGGCCTTCTAGACCTTCTTTTAGAACACTGGTTAGGCCACAAAACGGCATGGATACTTTTTCCGGTGGCTGCATTAGCATGTTTTCCCATCACGTCTTTCGTGTCTCTCCAGTTTCCCCTCCTGGTGGATCTCATCTCTTCAACGTATGGCTCTGGCATTTTTGGCAAGCAAAGTGATCGCCAATTCTATTGAGATCAACAACAGAGTAATTTGGAACTCCAAGCGTATACCATCATCTGATAATATAATAAAGGGATCATGAGCAATTAGTATTCAACCCGCAATATGCAGACTAGTTAGGATTTGGTTTTATGTAATTGCTATGAGCATATCTAACTTTTTATTTTTCCTTTCATATCACCTCACATTTGGTTGTTGAACATTATAAAATGAAGGCCAATGTGCTAAATCTCTAAAAAAAAATTGGCACTATCTAACTTTTTATTTCGGTGTCGACCACATAGTAATATCTATCTTTGTATTTATTTTGCCCTCTGACTTTTCCGGCTGCCAAGGTCAGTAGCGGGACAAAGCCTCCGGCCATCCTCAGTTGCCACCATCCCCATTTCTCTTTCTCTCTCCGCTCAACCACTACTTTTCTTCTTTATTTGATCTTTCTCCGACCAGACCTCAACATCACATGCCCACTTTCGAATTAGAAATAAGAATATTTCGTTTTTCTGATATGCTTAATTTTCTCTGTTTTTTCTGATTTATTTGTTCCCAAAAGAGGTCAATCGGTAGTTATAGACATAATAGTAATTGTGAAGGCCAATGTGATACGAGTTAGAGATTTGGTTGATTGAGCTTGTTGAGTGGGTGTTTGAGGAGCTACGAGTTAGAGGTTTGGTTTCTTGGAATTCTGTGATTAGAGGGTATGTTTCAGTCGGGGAGTCCAGGAATGCATTTTTTTGTTTAGGGAAAATGCAGAAAGTTGGATTGAGGCCTGATCGGTTCAGCATAATCAGTACTCTTGGTTCTTGTTCCCTCGAGTGTTTGTTGCGTTATGGGAAGGAAATTCATCAGCAAGTGATCAGAAGTAGATTAGAATTGGATGTAATGGTCCAGACATGACTCGTTGACATGTATGGAAAATGCATGTGGTAGCGTGGGTTATTTAGAAAAACATTGTGCTTTGGAATGCCATGATTTATGCTTATGTTCAGAATGGGCATGACAGAGAAGCCTTGGGCCTGTTCCAGGACTTATGGAAAAAACCTTTAAATCCAGACGCGACAACAACTACTAGTATGTTACCTGCCTATTGTTGGGAAAATGGAAGTATTACTCGTATTTAGGTGAGCCTAAATACGAACAAATCCATTTTGAATGAGAATTGTCTCATTATGGAAATTTTAAAAGCCAAGCTATGTTAAGGGATGGGTGTGTGCTTGCCGTCACTAAACACCTGGACGAGACCGGGGGGCTGGGACTCGGGATTCGTGAGCCCGCAGCCTGTGGTCTGAGGTCTATGGTCTGGTCTAGGTTCACATTATATGTTCTTCACATTATGTCAAGGTAGACTGGAGAAAACATTTACATTCATAGTGTGCCAAAGTTCAGGCCACTGGGTGTTATAAGAAAAAGCACAACATCAACCCAATTCAACAGTGTTAGATTAGCAATATGCTTTGGTTTCATCCAAGTATCACTTGAAAGTCCTGTTTTTGTTAGGAAAAACATTAGGATCTGTGATGCTTGCCATAATGCAAAAAAAGAAGATTTCAGAGGTCATTGGAAGATCGATTGTTGGGGGAGATCCAATGATGTATCACCACTTCAGAAATGGTCGTTTCCACGAAGAGATTATTGGTTATTAAATTTGTGAATTCCATAAATATAGTAACTGCAGATGAGTATAGATACACTCTTGTGACAAGGTAAAAACCTCTTGATTTATTAGTGTTCTCTCACATAGAATTATCAACCAGTCTAATTTACTCCATACATAGCTTATCTGGCCTAGTTTCATTACTTGTGATCTCAAGTTTACGTTGGTCCTCCAAGGTCTTATACTTTTGTGCAATTCCGGCATGTTGTGGTAGTTGAGCACTTAGCTCGAGGGTTGCAAGAATCTCATTTTTCACATTTTCGCTTCTTTTGTCACGGTTAAGTTGGATGTTTGTGACTGGCTTTATAATACCACAACATATTACCCTAGAAAAGCATCAAGTTCATCCTATCTGATCAGATGGGAGCGAAATATTAACTACTCCACTCCTAAAATATTACCCAGCATGTGTGTCAAATGACTCGTATCCCATACATTTTATAAAGTAGTTTCTCCCCCTCGTATCCTTCTTTTTTGTTGTCAGTTACTGTTTCTGTTGATAGGGGCAAAAGGGGTGAAATGGAATGAGGAACTCGTTCATCCGATTTTTATGGCACTTGATGCTGAGGAAATCTGTAAAATACCGTACCCCATGATCTTCCTCGGGAATAGATAGTTATGGCACTTCTCCAAGAAAGAGATCGTGGTTGGGTTCCTATTAACTGAAGATTTTCCGTTGGAAGGCAAGTTTGAGTAGCTTAGTAGCTAGTTCGTTAATTCCAGAGAGGAGGTGTAAGAGTTCACGCTGGTGAGTCCTAAGTCTGTCTATTTATAGTTCTTGTGCAGTGTATTTGAAATAACAGAAATTGGAGGATATTTGCTTATAGACAGAGGAATGCCAGTAATCTTTTTGGGTTTGCCGCATCTTACATTGAACAAAACTTTTCCAGCAGATGTATGCTTTTTAGAGGCCTCAAAGGGATTCATATTGAAGAGGGTTATATTCTTTCAGACATTTGCGAAAGGCAATCCAGACCTTTCAGCAGCTGGCCATGTGTGTTCATTGGTACGGAAACTCCATAGTCTTCTTTATCTAGCAACTGATGCTAATCCAATGTCACTGGGGACGGAGGAAGTCCCTCTTATTCTTCTTCTTTTTTTTTTTTTTTGGGCTACGTCGTGAAAGTTAAGGAGGAACAATCAATGCGTGATAATTGTTTTTGTGTTTGGGTAACAGAGGCACAGAGCCTACTTATTGGGAGATAAATAGAAAAGGATCATCTCCCCTCCATACCCTTATCCACCAAACCCCTCCAAACTCCAATTCATCTGGTCCCATTTTCTGCTCACAATGGTGATCCAAAACGTTCCATCTCGTACTCCTTTCCTTTTTCTTTTTTTTTTTGAACTTCAGAAATACACTACAAGAAATTTGGTCATTGGAGACGAATGAAATCGTCACAAAAAGCATGGTTTTTGTCTCTGATAGTCTTGGTGACGAAAAATAGTTTTGTCACCTATAGGTTGTCTCCGAAAGTCACCCGGTGACGAAATAATAATTTCGTCACCTATACTAAATTTTGGTGACGAAATTTTTCGTCACTAACCGTACAGAAATTGGGTGACGAAATTATTGTTTCGTCACCAATACTAAATTTTGGTGACGAAATTTTTCGTCACTAACCGTGACAGAAATTGATAAAGTGGCGCTGATTTGGTGCATACGTGGCGGCTGGCGTGGCGCATACGTGGCCTCTGGCGTGGCACTGATGTGCCGGCCTGCGTGGCGCTGATGTGGCGCCTACGTGGCGTCCTGCTTGGCAGCTGAAAATTTGAGAATTTTGCTCCTCCTGTGAATCGAACCGGCAACCTCCCATGTACGCGGGCGCGCGTGAACCAACTGAGACAGGCAAGCCATCGTGTTATATAAGCACCTGTTTAATATTTATATTATACAAACCGGATTAATTCATTTATATTACTTTAATTCATTTAATTACTTTATTTACTTCATTTATATTACTATAATTCCTTTAATTACTTTATTATTTATATTAATTCATTTATATTATTTTGTTTATATTACTTTAATTCCTTTAATTACTTTAATTTATTTATTTATATTACTTTAATTCCTATAATTACTTTATTTATATTACTTTAATTCCTTTAATTACTTTATTATTTATATTAATTCATTTATATTACTTTGTTTATATTACTTTAATTCCTTTAATTACTTTAATTTATTTATTTATATTACTTTAATTCCTATAATTACTTTATTTATATTACTTTATTTCCTTTAATTACCTTATTTACTTTATTTATATCATTTCATTTCTTTATATAAATTAAATTAATTATTTATTTCATTTAATTATTTATTTAATTCAATTCTTTAATTTAATTCAATTTTTATTTAATTATTTATTTATCTCTTTCATTAATATCTTTTTTATCTTTTAATTTATTTATTTATTTATATTTTTTGTTTTTTATTTATTTAATATTTTGTATTTACATCTTTTTCTTAATTATATAATCTTTTTCTTAATATTTTGCACGCACTTGTGATCCTGCAACTTGTGATCTTGTGATCCTGCAACTTGTGATCTTGCAACTTGTCCTGCAACTTGTCTCGCAACTTGTGATTGTAATATTGTCAACGTGATTGTAATATTTAGACACTTTAAAATGTGATTGTAATATGATTGCCTTTCCTTCCCTCTTTTAATTACCCTCTAATATATTATTTATATTAATTCCTTTATTTACTTTATTTATATTACTTTAATTCCTTTAATTACTTTTTTTATTTATTTACTTTTAAACATGATTGTAATATTATTCACTTTTAGAAGCTTTTTTTTTATATTATTCATTGTTAAGACAAATTAATAAATAAAGTTAAAAGAAAAAATAAAGAAAAAACAGAAAATGAAAAAAAAAAAAACAAAAAAAAAAAAAAGAAAAAGAAAGTTCAGCCAAAATGGGGAAGGGTATTGGGGGAATGGGGGGTGGGGCCGGTTGGGGAGGGTTTTGTCAGAGTTGAGGCGCATAACAACCCTCGAGAGAGAGAGAGAGAGAGAGAGAGAGAGAGGATAGGCAGTAAAAAAGGTGACTATGACGCGGGCATGTGACTATGACGCGGCATATGACTATTCACGTGGCAAGCATGCGTCAAATAAGGATTCCTCTTCTCCCACGCGCGCGCGTACAGAGTTTTTTTGGGAGGGAAAGACAAAATATTTTCGTCACCAAAAAGAAAAAGATGTGGAGGGAACATATTAGTGACGAAAGAAATATTTTCGTCACCAAAAAGATGTGGAGGGAACATATTAGTGACGAAAAAAATATTTTCGTCACCAAAAAGATGTGGAGGGAACATATTAGTGACGAAAAAAATATTTTTGTCACCAAAATAGTCATATAGGAGAGAAAATTAATTTCGTCTCAAAATAGTCATATAGGAGACAAAAATAGTCATATAGGAGACAAAAATTAATTTCGTCACCAGAATTTCGTCACGGTTTATCATTTTTGTTGTAGTGATATCCCGTACTCCTTTCCAAGGACATGGTATCTTTCAAAAATCAGTTCGACCAGTCATAAGTAAATACACAAACAACTTGTTTACATAGGACTATAGGATCGGAGATGGCTCCTCTATGTTTTTCTTTTGCTTTAGTTGATGCTTCTGTTTGATGTTTCTTGGTGACTATCCTAACCTTCCAAAAACTAGATAAAGGGCAAACTAATCATAGATGTTCGTGTCAACATGCAATTACAACTGTAGGAACGTACGTATCATACAAATACAAGGTTTTAAGTACAAAACCTATGTTGTACATAGTTTGTGGCGTAATTATTTATTGCATATAGTCCTATTTACTTGCTCACTGGCAATTTATCTTCAGGTCTTGAGGCCATCCAAACTCCTCCAAGAATGCCAATACAACTCCATTCGACCACCCGAATCCTGTCTGCATTGCAAGCACACACAGAAACCATCCATATCAAAATAAAAAATAAAAAACACAATTCCTCTTTTTTGATAAGTCAAGTGTCCGGGCTAGCTTTGTTGTACCTCGACTATTCATCAACTAGTCAGTTTGATACTGAGGTTTACATTCTAAGTAAATCTTACTGATGTGATATAGTCCTCACCTGGGGTTTGTATTCACCACCACCACCAAATTCTCCACATTTCTCAACATTGTATTTTTCATGCATTGCACCCGATTTCTTGTAAGCAAAGTAGTTGGTTCTGATCCACCTCACAGCAATGTCTTCTGCCAAGGATCTTGCTTCCTTTGATCTGGACCTTACCAAGCCTTCGACAATCAGGTGCTGGAGTGGTGCCCAACCGTTTGGAAAATCCCTTTAAAAAACTCATTGTTAAATGACGGAACAGCCGAACAGGATTAAGGAGCCTGATAGAATTTGATCAGATCTGTCCTGAATTGTATTTATCAAACCATATGAGCTGTCCAAGGTAGTAAAAGAGGGTTCATTACCACTGTTGTCCGGTGTTGGTTAAAGAAGTTGCAATCCCAGCAGCTCGGAGTAGACCTGAACTTTGAAAACTCTGCATAACTTTCTCCACCAATGGCCCATCTTCACATATTTGAGCAACACAAACATTCTCGTTATAACTCATCATGATCATAGAGATCTCTACTAAATGTTTAAAGCAGCTGCTGAAGTTGAACTCCGTAATAAAATCTCTGCATTTTGTAAATTATGAGTTTGAAAAGAAATAACAAAATTCAACCAGCTTGGTGTTCAGCCATATTCGAAAAGTGACAGAACGTTTCAATATCACTCTATTTTACAGGTCTCGTGCAAAATGAGATTCGTCTTCCCCCCCAAAATCCAATAACTTTGGGTTAGACCACGTGGCATGGTTTCACTTCACCAAGATGATTGTATACGAAACAAAGTCATATCAAACTCATGTTTACGGTAAAAAAGTCCTTATTATTGTCATGTTCTCATTGCCTTCATCTAGGTTAAAATTGGAGGAGCAACTTATTACTACTGTCAGATTTGCACAGCAAGAATTCCAAGAGAGCCAAGACATAATGTTTTGTGTTCTGTTATGCTTAGATCTGGTTCAGATATTAACTGAGAACACACAAAATCTGGTGTCCACTACCACTGAGAAGTCCTGACCGGCCTTTACCAATCAGTAAAGGAATAGCGAATGCATGTTTTTGGTGGGAGTTGTCGGGGCTCTAACGCTACTTATCACATTGGTATCCTAGTGCTTTTTATTGGGTTCAGGAGTTTCAAGCCTATAACAAGGCTCATTTCTCTCCCTCTGCAAGGAATTCAACATATTGAACTCACGCGCAAGTCGCAACCATCAAGGTCAGCTTGTAAATCAGTATATGACACTCTAAAACTTGGAGTACAGAGATACTATAGCGAATGCATCTTGGATTTTAAGCAAAAAATACCAGAGTTGAACAACTCAATCCACAATGGAATGAAGTTTGAAGCAAATGCCTTCATATTCTGGTTGGAGGCCTCCCATGTGTAACCCTCCTCCTGAAACCATCACCACGAGAAAATTAGGAAACTCACACCGCCTTTCAACTTCATAAATCGTACTATCGTATAGATTTCCCACAAGACACCAACCTTGCATGTAGTTCCATCCCTAAGCCAGTAATCGAGCCACTGTCCCATCTCTTCATTCCAGAAAATAGCATTCATTGCCCATTTTCTGGCTTGAGCTGCTTCCAGAAATTGGACAGCAGTTGTACTGTCTCCAGTAACATTTGCCAAGAAGGCTATGTCAAGTTCCATCTGACACAAGATACCAGAATCACGTTATGAATATACTCCTATATGAAGTTTCTGAATTCCAACGAAGTTTTTTCTAGCTGGAGTTCCAATCAAACCTTGAGTATGAATGAATTTAAATCCACAGGTATAATTGATGTTGTAGCGAATGTTGTCAAATCATATGGGTTCCTGCAATTAAACAAAAAATCAAGCAAATCCTGTAGTTGAGAATATAGATTGTCTTTCAAATCATTGTAGAATATAGACAAACATTCCAAAATGGGAAAAAGTGAAACAACTACCTCATCCATCTTGTGCTGAAATCCCACCCAGTTTCAGCAGCTGAAGCTAGTTCCCGGTAAAGATGTTGTTTCTCAGAATCATTCAAAAGCTTGGAAACAGTTTCCTTGTCCTAGAAAATGGAATAAAATGTTTCTAAGCCCAAACATCAAAAGTTTTTGTCCAGAACTTTTTAAATGAATCTAGTTTCAACTATAGCACTTCTGTTGATAATTAATAGGCAAGAGGATGTACAATGGTTGAAGATTCTGGCCTTGGTTTGTTCCACATTGCATAATACCTACTTAAAGAGTGATTGTGTCCTTGAGCATCACGAATCGTTACACTGTGTACTCCTGCAATAGTAAGCCAATGCAAATCGAACCAATTGCTTATCCTACAAATGCAAGCATATGCTAACATTGGGAAACAAACCAAGAACAATATCACAAAACAAATTCAAACAAAGAGACAATATTCTTAATAGTACCTGAATTCCAGAAGTCATGCTCTTTTACCAAGGCCGGAAGAGACTCCTTCACGAGGTCCATGTCACCAGTCCTAATGTAGATATCATACACCATTGAACTCAAGAGTGGAGGTTGGCTGCAAAATCCCGGCAAACCAGTCCGTTAACTTGTAAGACAAGACGTAGAAATATATTACTTCAGAATGTACAGAAAACAGAAAATCATGTTCTGAAGGAATTACCTCCTGTTAGAATAATATGTCCTTGCACCATTAAGTACAAAACCAAATTCATCTACAAGGGAAATTAGATTAGCGACGATCCCTTTTGCAGTCTCGTGCATTTTACTTGCTAACAATCCCCTGCGCGACAAGTTGGTTATGCCAGTGAAAAAGATGCTTAAGAAGAACCATATGACTAAACGAAAAAAAAAAAAAAAAACGAATGTTACTCCCCTAAAAGAAAAGAAAAGAGAGAAGAACTAAAAGTCATGGAAAGAACGAATGTTAACTATGCATAGTCGATTTCTCAATGATCCGAAAACCCACATGGTCACAACTACAAGTGCATTATCTCACCACCTATTTCTGTTAGGCTAAAGAATTCGGTGTTAGGGTTTTCAAACCCCACAACACCCCTATAGATCTTGGAAACAATAAATCATAGAACGGAAAAGCAAACAGTTGTGCGTAATGAAAAAAAAAATGGAAAGAAAATACGAGACACAAGATATACGTGGAAAACCTCAACGCAAGGAAAAACCACGGGAGCCACACCAGTCCACCATGAAATCGAAATCAAGAGTATAAGTCTTCCCGTAATCTCTTTGAGATGCATTTTCTCTCCCCACACCCCCGTGCTAGACCACTGCTAAGATGCGTTTTCTCTCCCCACAACCCCGGTGGGGGCTCTGCCCCCACACCCCCGTGCACCCCCAACATTCGGAGCTATTGCCTTACCACCAGGTCCACTGGACATGATAACCAAGTATTGGTGATCAGATATGATTACTATTTCTGCATAAAATTAATGTATGTTGTAATCCATTCAAAATAAGTATCCTTAAAATAAAATAAAAATGGTTCTTCGGTGATTCAATCCTGAGTTCTATCTATGAGATAATCGAACCAAAGACCCTCTTAGATAGCCATGTTTTTTCACTCTAAAAATAATGGGTGGCGTTAATGCCACAAGTCTTTTTAATCCTGCCACGACTGTTCACAAGTATCTGACAATTATATCCTCTTGACTCAAGAGTCAAGACAACGTCTCCCCTTTCTCTCTCAAGTCTTTCTCTCTCTTCTTTTTTTTTTTTCTCAGTAAAAGGTTGGGAGAGGTCGTAGGGCTATAAACGACCCGAATCGAGCCAAGTTTTAGAATGTTCGGATTCGTTCATCCAGTTGTTAAACGAACTCGAGCCGAACTCAAGCTCAATGAAAATTTAACGAGCCGAGCTTGCCTAGGTTTGAGTCGAACTCGAATTTCTTCATGAGCCTTAACGAGTCAAAATATATTAGATACTTATATTCTCATGCTAGTGTTGAACTTCAAATAAATTTTATATTTTGTACATAAATAAATCCATACATGCATAAAATTACAAAAACACATTTGTAGTTGTGATCAGCCAACTGGAAAAGGTGAAGATGAGAGAGGGAACAAGAAAGTGGGTTTGGGAAAGTGTTGAGGAGAGAGAAAACAGCTGCAGAATTACGTGTGATTGTCCTGTGCACCTCTACAGGAGAATAAAATTGTCAAATACCCCAAAAAGTAGTTGCATGAGCTAAATGAGTCGTGGAAATAAGTTAGAACAAACATCTTCCCCCATAACCCAAAACAATTACTCACTCTGTCCCAACATGTTTGTCCTACTTTTAAATTTTAACATTTATGTACAATACACAATGGTACCAAAAGATTGTAATTTTTCAAGTTTCTCTTTCATTAGTTGACTCTAATAAAATGGGAGTTAATCAAGTTTTGAATTTAAATTGCCTTCCGGAAAGCGGAAAGTCTTGCCGCCAATGTAATAGAGAACTTTTTCAAAATTTTGGGGCGCACTTAAACCTTTAAACTTTTCAATTATTCTTCTTTTGGTCTCACTGTTTTAATTATTAAAAGCATCTCAAGGGTAGAAATGGAATTTTACCAACTTTCCTTTGTTCGAATTTTTAAATTGGACCTATATTTTGGGACAGCCAAAAAAGAAAAAAAGGAGAAACTTTTCAGACGGAGATGTTGGGATCAGGTGCTAACCAACTCATCTAAAAGCGATTGTTGTTAGAGGAAGGCGCATCATAATCTTAAAGGGCAGTGCCCTGCACTTAGTGGTAGGCGGATATGAGGTGCTTCGCAATGCTACCCATACAGCACCGACGGGTGAAGGCGGTTAGTCCTCCCAATACACTTACCCCGCGCCAGCAAGGGGTGCTCGAGTACAGGGTAGATGCTGGCCCCCATAAAGCCAACAGGAGAGAGTATTACTCCAATGAAATCTCAAGTGTCCCCTACAACACCTTGTCTGTAAGGACTCCATAAAACGCTATCCCCTTTTGTAATGAAGGGTATGCCCCTTTTTGGATAAATGTTATGACATGAAACACAAGAAATAAGTGATTGTGTAAATGTTATATCATTTTTATAACGTTATGCATCAGGTGAAATACGTTTCGCCGTTTTATTATTGTGTATCGCCTTCTTACCGATATGAGAGCACAACTTATAACTAGAAGCTCCTATTCTTGAGAGCTGATTATGTGATGAAGACAAAAAGTGTCTAACTAAGAGGACCAATAACATACTAAAACTTGTAGCATATATTGCTCCTTTTCGCTATCCCACTGGCGTGGATGAAGTATGACATTATAAATACTTTTGGATATTTGTATGAACTGCATGTATGTACAAAATAGATCGCACTTCTTCACCTTCTGACTTTTCACCTACTATCTTAAAGTTAAAAGACTAATTGTCAATTTTCTCAAACCTAACCATTAGCAGACAATTTAGAAAAGCAAGTTCATGTCAACTTCACCAACTTTTCCCACAAACCAAACAAGAAATACAAAAACTTACCTTATAACCCAGTATGAATCCCAATAATAAACCTCCCTAAACCTTGACCCTGGAATCATAACCGGGTGAGGCAGGGGAATCAGAGTATGCTTTTCCGGAGACTCTAAAACCCCTCCGGCGACTCTCCGGCACAAATTCTTCCACAGAAAATGCACCTCCAAAGCCCACTCCCTCATCGCCGGATTCTCAACTGCCGGCAAGAACCCCTCCGGCTCGGGCGAGAAGTCCACCAGCTCTGTGTGCACCAAATCATCCTCTGCGCCGTTCAAGTAACTCTTCATAAAGTTATCAAACTCGGTGGACGATACCGTCCCGTTTTCGGTCCTTGGGAGCCTGCTAAAAGCGTCTTGGGCCGTGGAGAGGTTGGTTTTGAGTGATAAGTCTACGTAGAATTTTGGGTCGAAGTTTTTTGGGCCTAAGATTTTGAGTGCGGTCTCTTGGAGCTGTTGGAGAAAGGTGAGTAATGGGTTTGTGGGGGCTACTGGGCCTGATTCCGTTGTTGGGTCTGTGGAGGATTTTGACGTAGTGGTCATGGTTGTGATTTAGAGAGAGAAGGAGGAGGAGGAGGAGGAGGAGGAAGGGTCACAAAAGAATCTCAATACAAGTGTATGATACACTCTGTATATATATAATCAAATGTTTTTTTATATTTATCATTTACACATCTTATCACGTTTATATGGTGACACCAATCACAAATTTCATTGGTTATTGCATTTAATATGCATTTAAAGCCCAAATAAAGTTGATTGGAAGTTGCAAATGGTTTCATCCAGTAACGGACAACAGTGAACTAATGGTTTTGAACTAAGTCCTTTAGCCAAACTTTGGCTTACCCCACACACAATACGGGCAATTCGTTTTGGTTTTGGTCTAGTTTGCGCCATCATGTGAATGTTTTGAAAGATAATGACGTGTTTGCAGATACACTTGAAAAAAGATTTGAAGAATAGAGGAAACGCAGCTGTAGCCAGCACGGATTTTGGATTCGAATTGACTTTCTTTCGGGAAACTGTTACATTAATACACATGTAGGGCTGTTGAGGGCTACTCACGATTCGAATCAGATCGGATTTTAACATTTCAATCTTAATTTACAAGTCAAGGTTTTTTGAAAATGTAATCTGTGTTAGGACCAAGGGGCGACTCCACCTTGTAGATAGGGCGGTCAGCCGATCCCACGGGAAAAAAAAAATAGTACTAATTATATTAATATTTTTTAAATATTCACAAAATGAACCCCCTAAATTTGGTATGGTAACACCACTGGATAACTCCTAAAAGTTAATAAAAATTGCTCTTTTGTGTAGTTCATTCGAATCCTTGTCACTCGTTTTAGTCGAATCCTTGTCACTCGTTTTGTTCTTTTGATAAAGAAAGGTTGATCTGTTTGCTAGGTTGAGCTTTAAATATGATTTTTGTTGGAACAAAATTTTTAGTTGTCATTACTATGACGTTTAATTTTCTTTGATTTATGGGTGACAAAAATATTTGATGTTTATGAGTGACCCCACACTTCCGAACTCCTGGAGTAGCCACTGTTTCAAACCAAAAGTTCTACAGTTCGGTTCTGATTTTATCCACAAATTTTTCCATAAAAAAAAAAGGGAACTAGCAAGTTAAAGAAAAACACAAACGCCAGCAAGAATAAAAAAACATATTTATTTAAGAAAACCAAAAACATGAAAGTAGAGCAAAAAACAAGCAGCAAGAGTATGACTCTGTCAAAATGCAAGGCAGGGCAGCAACCAACAAGAGTATCACTCCGGAATTGGATTAAGTTAGAGCTGCAATTACAAGAATGAAGCTAAGTGTTAAAATTATGAAATATTTTATCAGAATGTACAATATAACATTTTAAAATTACTAAAATAGATTAAAAAAATAACTAATAAATTATTTATATATTTATAGATATTTATTTATATGTAATAAAAATCTCACGGTCCGGTTTGGCTAATCTATGGTTTCAAAATGAAAATTCGTGTCCGGACAGCGAGTCACGGTTTTTAAATTTCTTAATCCGTGTCCGGACCATTAATCCAAGGTAATAATCCAAAATGTACAGTTCCTTCAGTTTGGTTTGGATTCACGGTTCACCGAATTTTTTTAGCAGCCCTAGGGCTGCAAATGAACTTAGTGTTGGAATATGCCTTGAATTATCCTTGTTAGAGGATTTCCTATTACGTTTAGGATTTCCTATATTGTTTAGACTTCTATGATAATGCTTTGAATGTGTTGCTTATAAATAGAGGCCTTGGGGGCTATTAGGGTTGGGACTTCTTGAGTGAATCCCTTTGAGGGAGACCCCATGGGGTTCCCTGTAGTGTGTTAGGATTCTTGGTTGTTCCATTGGTTTAGTCTTTTCTTGGGATTTGAGATATCTAGAGTTTGGAGTCGTCTCTTTCGTTTATGTGAGACATTGATGCTCTGTTAGATTTTCTAATAGAGATTTGTTCCTAGATATCTATTGGATGCTTCAAGTAAAGTTACGGGTATAGCCGGCTCTTTTCTCCCCATTGATAGTGAATCCTCTTGCTCTTTTCCCGTGCACGTACCTCTAGAGCTTCGTGCTTGGGGGGGAACCATGTAAATATTTGTCTCTTGTTTTCTTATTGTTTTGTTTTATATTCTCATAATTCGAATTTTGGCACAACACTTAGCTGTTCGTGAACTGTTCGAAGCTTGACTCGATAAAACCTCATTCGAGTTCGATCCGAATACTAAAGAAACTGAACTTGAGCCCCAACTTTAGGCTCATTTAGTAAATGAGCCGAACGTGAACTTGATAGTATTCGGCTCAGTTAAGCTCGTGAACTTGGAGTATATATGTGTATGTCATAATAATTTCACATATAACATAAAAAATGTATAAACTTTTACATGTGCATTGATCTATGACTTGGACCCGAATTCTCTATCGTACAAGATCATAAATCAATCGCACCTCAGTCGTGTATCCTGACAATTACGAATAATTTAGATTTGTGGTAGATTGTATCAGTGAGATACTTTCCCTAGCTACCGGTATCTAACTTGTAAGAATCTGTAAGCAAATCTGAACATTATAAATACTTTTGGAGGTTTGTATGAACTGCATGTACGGACAAAATAGATCAGGGTTCTTCACCTACTGTCGAAAAGTTAAGACTTATTGTCAATTTTCTCAAACCTAACTAGCAGCAGACAATTTAGAAGACAGGCTCCATGACAATGTCACTTCACCAATTGACAATTTAGAAATGCAAGCTTCATGTCAATTTCACTTCACCAACTTTCCCACAATCCAAACAAGAATAACCAAAACTTACCTTATAACCCAGTATGAATCCCAATAATAAACCTCCCTAAACCTTGACCCTGGAATCACAACCGGGTGAGGCAGGGGATCAATCAGAGTATGCTTTTCTGGAGACTCTCCGGCACAAATTCTTCCACAGAAAATGCACCTCCAAAGCTCCTTCCCTCATCGCCGGATTCTCAACTGCCGGCCAAAACCCCTCCTGCTCAGGCAAGAAGTCCACCGGCTCTGTGTACACCAAATCATCCTCTGCCCCGTTCAAGTAACTCTTCATAAATTTATCAAACTCGGTGGACGACACCGTCCCGTTTTCGGTCCTTGGGAGCCTGTTAAAAGCGTCTTGGGCCGTGGAGAGGTTGGTTTTGAGTGATAAGTCTACGTCAAATTTTGGGCCTAATATTTTGAGTGCGGTCTCTTGGAGCTGATGGAGAAAGGTGAGTAATGGGTTTACGGGGGCTACTGGGCCCATTGGGTTTGGGGAGGATTTTGATGCAGCGGTCATGGTTGTGATTAAGAAAGAGAGAGAAGTGGCAAATTCTATTGGCTTCCCATTTTATTTTTTTGCTAAATGCCTCCCACCAATTTTTGACCATTTAAAGGCAAAAATACCCTCAAGTATAAAGACTATATTATCCCTTCTTCTTCCTTCTGGGTTTGATCATGGTGAAAAGCATGCAATGAGTGCCGACAACCCTGTTCCCGATGTCATTTTGGTCGCCTCTGATGACAACCACCTTGTTCCCGTCCTGGCCCATAAGACTATTTTCGTGAGTACTCTTTTCGCCAACCGGCATTTCTCCAATTATCTTAAATATGGAATTTTTTGTGCGCATATTGGGTGTTTGTGAAAGAAGGTTAGATTTTAACAAAAATCGAATTTGTAAACAAATACGCCCTGGACTATTACGTGCCATGTTCCCTTTCATGTGGTAGAATATACCAGAAAGGGATGTGAATATACTGATTGGATGATGTGGAGAAAATTTGGGTGATCAATATATATCATTAGCCAGATCAAACCTCCCACAGAAATTAGCTGCCCATTGAGCCGACTTGTAATATGTATAGTAGCAAAAATACTTACATGAAGTTGATAAATGATTGGTTTCCAGATCAATCTTCTATGTTTTGTTTATGTTGTCGGATTCTGTGGTAAAGGTGGGTGCTTATATTCTGAAAGGGAAACAACCATTTATCAAGGTAGCTACCCCAAATTGAAAACCAATATTTGCAGCACATCACGGATGGAAAAAATTGGCATAATTCCTCACTTCGGGGATATTAACTTGAGATTGTGGGTGAGGGAAAAAAAGAGATTCAGAATTGTAATTTATAAACAGTCTTGGATCGCTGATTGAGGAATTCTTACATGGCGAAATTGGTAAATAGAGATTGAAAACGAAGATAGAATGCACGTATAATGCAAATTGATGAACAAAATCAGATCAAATGAGAATCTTTTGCATGGCAGTCCAAACTATAAGAAGATGGCTTGTTGAGAAACCCAATAAGTTTTTACCATTAGTTTTCTCATCCCAATTGAACGCAAGAAATATAGATCTCTTTTATTGAGTTAGCAGCACTTAATAAGAAAAGAAGAAATATGGGTCTCTAACTTCGTTTTTCTTTTCCCTTTCCTTTCTGTCCGACCTTCTCTTGGCATTTTTGAAAAGCATACAAAGCAAAAAAGAAAAGGAGAAAATATTGGAAAAGAAAATCAAATGACGGCAAGATTTCTTGCTTGCTTTGTTTAATTGACCTCTTATATTTTGTTTTCTTCTTGAATGTATCCTGGGAGCATAATGAATCATCTTGTCTGGGCATGTAACTTGCCTCTAAGAGTGAAACTGCGACAGGATTTTCTGATGCATGTGCTGTTGACTTCATAGGCTGCGGTTTGGTTCATGAATCTATTCTCCAAAATGCTAGAGGATATCTTTTGGGTCATGCATTTGAGGTGAGGACCAATCTCATTAATTCATAATTTGTGATTTACAGTTTTTTATTCCATAGTGTTTGTACTTATGAAAGCTGTTATATGAATTTCAATGAATTGCGGTCCAAGGTCAAAGAATCATTCTTCTCTTTGGGCCCCATCCTTGTACGCATCTCGGCCCCTTCCTTGTACATATTTGTTCACAAGGATATGGACACATGCCAGATGTAGGTAAGTAGTGAATCAGCTCGCTGCTTCTCTCCACATGGTGGCTGGACAGCGAAAGAGTCTTCTGGAATGCCCCATGAATGGTCATATATTTCAGTTTGCGGTTGCCTAATTTATGATCTCTATCTGGTTGCGAGGAGAAGGTTGGAATAAAACAATTTGGCATTTTTCCAGATTTCATTTGTGTTGACTAGGTTTTTGTTCATCCAAATAGTGGGAAAGGAAATGGATGTAGAACTTGGGAAGTAGTGGTTCGCTTTTTTTTTTTTTTTTTACGTTAGTTATTGCATTCTGTTGTATTTGTGTTGATCTTTTGATATGTTGTGCTTTTACAGCTTTACGTTTAATAGAGTTTTGTTTTCCTTTTTCTTGTGACAGGTTTTCAGGCTTTCGATTTCTGTTAGTTCTGTAATGGAAAGGTAACCACCTTTTCGCTTTTCGCTTTTCGTATGATCTATAACTGTGTGGGTTCTCTTACAAAAAATCTATATATTGTAAATTTGTGCATTTGTTGCCCTCTTCTGTTGTTATTGTTATTGCTTAGAGTGGAAGGATAGTTAAAGACGGTTTGTAAGAGCAAAAGTTTGTGGAATGATTTTTCTTCGATCCCTTCATTTATGTGCCAGAATAGAGAGAAACCATCCCTTTCTGAGACACCAGGCATAGCATTCTGAGTTCCATTCTGTTACATCACAGGTCGAGAAAATTTTTGCTGAGGCATAATAGTAGAATAAGGCATATGAAACTGTAATTGTGAGCTTAACTGTATATAATTTGATGGTCGAGATAAAGTATATTGTGAACCACAACCCTATAGCTTCTGTGATACAACTCCATGCATGAGTTGCCACAAAAGTAAAAGTTGTATCAACTTTAGAAGAAGAATCTTGGTGCATCTAACTCTTCACCATTCAACATTGCAACTAACTCATCAAATTTGACTTTACCAACACCTCTTATCCGGATAGCAGTCTTAAAACCACGAAATTCTTGAGACAAGGCATTTAAGGTATGATAAAATAAATCCTCATCACTCAAAAGGATTTCCAACGGCAACAAGTTCTTGGTTCAAATACTAAATTTCCAATAAGCTGAAACTTCAATTGGCTTTCAAATTTTACGATGAAAACCAGTTAGCCATTTGTCCCAATTCACGGCGCATAAATAAAGCATTGTAATTAACGGCACATAAACTTCAATTGACTATAAATGTTAATTTTGTTCCATTGCAGCGAACAGGATGGAGTTCTAAGGAGTTTTTCCCGTGTCTCAAGCGAGTTTTAATTAGAGATTTGAGAGAGGTTTGGAGATGCTCTTACAAAACAGCTAATCCTTTTCCATTAGGTATGCAAACAAACTTGAGAGAGGGCTGGAGTTAATGGTACCTACTACTCCTTTCAATTAGACACACACACACAACACAAACAATGTGGATAAATGACAGATTTAATTAGCTACCTTCTTACCATGCTATTTGTGATTATTAAACATGCTACATTAGATAAGTTTGTCCACCTGTATTTAGTCGTCATGAGGTATTTTCCCTCTTCACGGATGATACCTCTTAAGAGCATTAGTGAAGGTGTTGTCCTTTGTTCTGCGTATTTAAATGGTCAATGTTGTAGACACCCCAATTTTGATCTCCGTGCACATTTTTGGATCCCCAATGATGAAATGAATCGAAACATTCTTGGAAGCTAGAACGATGCTCCTTCTCTTTCAAAAAATCAAAGGAAAACCTCTTGAAAATAAACCCTACCCTACACCATCTTCTAGTACATTAAAAACCCTCTTTTTCGATATATAATATGTCTCAATCCATTTTGAAATGAGGGAGATGTGAAGATTTTACCAAAACGATTTCTTTTCCAACCACCTGAGGGTAAAATGGTCACATATTTTTATGTACAAATTATTTTGATTCCAAACCACTTGGGTTAGAAAGTAGACTTAACAAGCTTTCAAACGGTACCAACCACGCGCAAAACGGAGTTCGGTAGCACCTGTGGCGGCCCTGCGAAGTTTGGCCTGTTAACTGTACCGCGCGGGACACACATTTGTGCCGCGCGGGACACCTATTGTGCCGCGCGGGACTCCTGAAGCAGACTTGGTCACCAAGTTTACTTGATCCCGAAGTTTCTTGATGGCCAAGTCTATTTCTTTGCGTTTGGATCAAGTTTTCTTCCTCCCCAAGTATATTTTGGCCTATATAAACACCTCTCCTCTTCCATTTTGAAAAAACAAAATTCTTTCCTCCTCCATTTTGAAAAAGATCAAGTTCTCTCCCTCCGTTTCAACTACCGAAAGTTTTCCTTCTCCGTTTCAACCACTGCAAAACACCGTATACAACCATACTCTTTCAAAACCATCCCATAATCTTCCTCAACACTTCAAAACCTCTCACCGATCCGGGTTTCCGCGTCCAAAAGCCGAAGTTTTTTTCAAGTCAAGTAAAGGAGCATCGTTTACCAATTTTTACCAATTTTTACCAATTTTTTTTATGTCCTTTTTCTTTTCCCTCTTCAATTTCACTAGCTAGGCAAGAGAATGCAGGCACTGCTAACTTGCAAGCTGGGGAAGAAAGTATGGGTGGCCCTTCAGCTTTTAGGAACATGGGAAAATCTACAAAAGAAAGTGTTCTTGGAATTGCCAGTACACCTTTACAGGAGCACTCATTGAGGACAGAGGAATTAATAAAGGTGGAGGAGGTTGAGTGCCCAATATTCCTTGAAGTATTTGAACATGTTGTATTGGGTTGATTAGAAGGACGTTACTCTAAATTATGCTCTCTGTGTGTGTGTGTGTGGAGCATTGTCTATTGCTTGGTAGGTGCGCACCCCCTCGTTTGGATACTATTAGTGTACTGGTATATAAACAATCTGAAATTGCTATATCTATTGCTTTGTTGAGACAGAGCTAGCACTCATGGTTTTTTTACTTTACTTTTTGCGCATTGCTGTCGTGATTGACATGTAATTCTTCTTGGTTGTAGGGCCCCTTCCAACTTCGGTGGACAATCTTTGGCTGGACAGTTTTAATCCCAGATGACCTGCCAACTTGGGCTTGGGCAATTATCAATTTCCACGTTGCAGTTTGCCCCTTTCTTGGCTCCTGGATCAGATGTGAACGACCGTGAGAAGTTTGGCAGCAATCTAAATATCCCAAAAACAGTTGGAGACCCGGAAACAATTTCTTGCAAACCAGATTGAGGTGCTGTATATAATCTCCCGGTCTTGTATCATTTGGCTTCTTTCGCTACACATATGTTTGAATGAGTATTCTATTATCCTTTATTAGCTGATTAACAACTTCACATCATCATTTATTTCATAGTTCCTACTAGCATCTTTCACTTAAATAGTGAACCTTCGATAGAAGAAGATTGTTGATGGCCTTGATATGATATTTAGGAATTAGAACTGCTACCGTGTATACATACGTGCTTTTTGATGAGTTTCCTTTCTTTATCTTGTAATCTAATTTAAAATTTGCCATCTGATGCGTATTCGGAGCTTCTAATTTTGTTTCCCAATTTAGGGAAATTGTCATGTGCTGTTTCCTTTTTCAAATGGGAGAGTAGATTTCTCGTCATAAAAGATAATAATATTTGAGGAACAAAGAAGACAAAAGAATTGATGCCTTGAAATTGAAAAACTTGGAAATTAGGCCATTGGGGTTGGAATTACACTGTACTTAAAACATGAATCAAGTTTTGCCTATTATGAGAATGGAATGAGATATCTTTTCAGAGCAGTTTGAGTTAATTATCCTTTTGCATAAGCAGCACTGCGAAACTACTTCCTTAATTTGAATGAGAAGCAATAGTCTTATAAATTAATAAGAAGCTATCGATTGGAAGAGTCGAAAAACACGATCCCTCGACGCATTATGTGGAATTTAATAATAATATTGAAGGACTTCAGAAATAGCGAAAGCTCGGATGGAGGGTACATACTATAGCTTCTTTTTTTACTGTAAAAGGGATATTTATTGTCCATTCTTGTGCAACTGGATAGTTTCACTTTCTGTTTCTATGTTACATAGTAGTTAGGGGTGCTCACGGTCCGGATCGGATTGGATTGACATGAATCCAATCATAATCCGCGAGTCACGTGTTTCACGGTTCGGTTCCAATCCGATCCGCGAGTCACGTGTTTCACGGTTCGGTTCCAATCCGATCCGCGAGTCACGGATCGGTTCCAGATCATCCACGGATTTTCAACTTATTCTAAAAAAAAAATTCATCAACTCATTCAAAAACTCAAACTCAACAACCTACATGGAATACATAAACGGGTTTCACAAATACATTCAGTGAGTTCACAAAAAATACTAAAACAAACATAGAAAAGGCTCGGGATTTAAATGGGTAACAAAGGTTTAATCATGAGCTATCTACTCATCTAGTTCATCATCCAATTCACAAAATCGAAGCTCTTGAGTTCCATTTTTCGTACTCAACAAAGACATGATTCAACACATCCCTTATCATGTTACAATTTGCCCCTGAGTTCGATTGAGAGGTACACCATACACTAAATCACATTAAAATTATTTGAGAAAATGATAAATTTAATTATGTTACATATATATTTGTAGGAGAATGATCTCTTAAGGGCTCCCTTAGCCAAATTCCGTGCGGACCTCACCATTCCGGATCAAATTTTGATGATCCGAACCGCTCAATGTTTTTAAAATGCATTTTTAAGGGTCCACGCGGAAAATCTTTAAAAAAAAATACCCGGAAGGGCTTGATCCACACAGTTTTCGGTAAAACTGTGCATATGTACAGTTTTACCGAAAACTGTGTGGATCAAGCCCTTCCGGGTATTTTTTTTTGAAGATTTTTCGCGTGGACCTTGGAAAATGCATTTTAAAAACATTGAACGGTTCGGATCGTCAAAATTTGATCCGGAAAGTTGAAAAAGGGCTTGGTCCGCACGGAATTTTGGCTAAGGGAGCCCTTAGGAGATCGGCTTCCTATTTTTGTATACATATAAATATACTTTTAATTTTTTTATATATAAAAATGTCACGGTCCGGATCGGTTAATCCACGGTTTCAAAATCAAAATCCGTGTCCGAAGCGCGAGTCACGTTTTTAAAATTTTTGAATCCGTGTCCGAACCATTAATCCACGGTTAAAACCCAAAAAGCACAGATCGGTTTGGTCCGGACCGGATTCACGGATCACCGGATTTTTTGAGTAGCCCTAGTAGTAGTACTCTATGAGATCTTAATCACAGAAAGATGTGCATCAAACAATGCCTGTGTTTCTAGTGGAACTACAAAATTGGCATGAAGGATATAACCAAGTGCATTTGCTATTTTATTTCCATTTATTGCAAGTTCTGGCCTTCAGGCAAATAACCACCTAAACTTGAAACCAATGGGCATGACTTTTCAGGATGCTTTGCCGCAGGTTTGGAGGATGCTTCAAATATATTTCAGAGGCTGAAATAAATCCGAACAAGCTCTGTGCTGGTTGATGGTAGATCTTATGGGCTTTTCTGGTGTGCTGAATATGGAAAAACAGGGTGTTGTGTTTTGGTCTGCTAATCTAAATGTGATGGAAGTTGTAAACCGAAAGATAGCAGTGGATGAGCTTGGTAGCAAGAGTCTTGGAAGGCAGTTACAGCTTGGTGTCTTATGAATGAAAGGGAAATATGTTCAAGATCAAGGTTTGGAGAGGGTTTCGCTTGTTCTGCTCTATTTGGAGTTTTGGGTGAAGTCGAAGGGTTGGCTTCAGGTCGAAGTTCTTATGGACAGTTTGTTCTTGGTTGTAGGTATTAGGAATAATGTTAAGAGTGAATGCTATTGTTAGGCTTATTTTTTTCGATATTGTTTGTAGGCAAAAGCTACATACCACCCAATAGGTGGTCCATAGTGTTATACACGCTCGGGTCCATTTGTATGAAATGCTGTTGCTGCAGCTTTACCAGGTAGGAAAAGACTTGATGTAGAGGTCTATACGACAATGAAAATAGTACCCCCGTTCAATTAGTATTTATACTCCTATCACTAGTATTTATACTCCTATCAAATAATGCATCAAATCTACAGAGGCCCTTTCTTTTTCTTTTTCTTTTTCTCTTTCTCTTTCTTTTTCTTTTTCGTTGATTTTAATCTTCTTGTTTTCATCTTTTTTTACTACTTTCGTTCCGACATATTTGTCCTACTTTTAAATTTCAAAATATTTGTCCTACTTTTAAATTTCAGCATTTTAGTCTTGTCACCAATATAATCAGAGAACTTTTTTACTAAAATATTAGTGTGCACTTTAAACTTTTAACTTTTCAATTACTCTTCTTTTGGTCTCATTTTTTATTATTAAAACCATCTCAATAGCATAAATAGAATTTTACGAACTTTGCTTTGTTGGAATTTTTAAATTGGCCATATATTTTGAGACAACTAAAAAATGAAAGTAAGGAAAACTTTTTGGGATGGAGGGAGTAATAATTTTTCATTTTTAGCAAAAAGTCCAAAAACTCCTAGAAGTGCTTAATTTCTCTCTCTCTCTCTCTCTCTCTCTCTCTCATAATTCACATGTGAGACCGATCAGTATATTATCCTCTGCAAAGACCCATACATCAATAGTTAATTCTATGCCCCTCCCTTTTGTTATTATAACTGAAAGTGCTCTGCCGAAAGTTAACCAAAGAATGGGGGTTGGAATTAGATTATAAAGAGAGAGTCAGTGGTGTAATTGTATTACAGTATTCAAAAGGGAATAATTAATCTGTTTGGGAATTGTAGTGGGGAATATAAAAAAATAAAGTGGAGAATAAAAATATAAGTGGTGAATAAGAAATGTATAATATAATGAAGCACGCCAAACATCGGATGGGAAGGAGGAGAAAAATTATAAGTTATGGTTTCAATTTCCACGACCCGTTCGGGTTTCGGTTCGGTTCTGGGTACTCATCTAGTTTCGGGTAATGAGTTCGGATATGGCAATACCCTAACCGAACCAACCCATTGCCATCGCTAATATAGACGGTTACAGATAGTTTAACTTAAAAACTATTGATAGAATCTAGTTCGTCCGTTTTATTAACCATATTTCAATTTTTTATATAAATATCGACACCGATCAAGCTAATTTTTATTGCATGATTACTATACTCTGCGGGTCCTCAAAGATGAACGGTTTAAATTACCGGAATGAACTCATAGTGAGGCCGACAAATGGCGGTGACAAAAACCCCATTTTTTCCGCCACATCCTTATTCGCACTCATATGACGCTTTCTCTCTATAAGAGGAAAGCTTCAGACTCTTTTCTCACTGCGAGATCTTCCAGAACAAAGGAACTTGAGGGGAAATTGATTAATTAATTGAACGGTTTAGAAAAAGGACCAGATGTTTTGGAACTTGAGGGGCCAGATGTTAACTACTCCATAAGTCCATATGCAAGCTGTGGAACTGGAAACTACAAACCAAGACCCCACCTACTCCACCTAATTTTTTTTTAAATTTTTACGTGCACTACCAAGTACTAAGTCACTTTCTCAAATCACTCACTTTCCCAAAACCCTTTTTCACTTTCTTCCTCCCAAAATCCCAACTCCAGTACTCACAGAGCTGTGCGCCTGTGCCGGCGTCCCGACCCCGCTGGCCGCTGTCCCCCCACCCCCACCCCTCGCTCTCTCTCTCTCTCTCTCAGGAAGATGGAGGCTTTGAATACTTGAATCAAATCAAATAAAAAAGGGCAAGAACATCCAGATCTATAAGCTTCAATTTCTGAACATACCTTTGGTTGAGAAGGGAGATTCAGAACTTGAGAATCCGAGGTGGAGTCGCTTCCGGCTTGTTGTGGTTCCCTCCTACAGTTCTACTGCGTACAATATCGAACAACCTCACCTGGTAAGGCTCCCATTTCTTCACTCTTTTTCAGTCTCCCTCTCTCCCGTTCCTATTTCGATCTTGACAAATGTTGAAGATTTTTTCAAGGTGGTTTGATTTTTTCGCAGACCAGATCTGGAAATTGGGAAGAAAGTTGAAAAAGTGACGAGGAATACTGTCCTGCCGTCACCTCTGTTTTCTATTCACCGTCTCGGCCGATACTATCTGTACCGGAGGCCGTCTCGGCCGATACACCGATACGTACCGGGAATCGGCCGGTTCATATGCGATTTTTTAGTCCCACCGCTATATCGGGGTGTATCCGTATCAGAGACCCAAAATACCGGTACAAACCGGCCGATACGTACCGTATCGGCCGATATTTAAAAGTATGTATAGGAGTATAGGGCCTCAAAATAGGATCCCCAGTTAGGGATGACAATCTCGACCGAACCGAAACCCGAAACATTCCCCGAACCATAACCGAAATATTCCTCGTGGGTATGGGTATGGTATAGGATATGGAATAACCTAACAGGTTCGGTTCGGTTATGGTTTTGCCTGATACCCGAACCAAACCGTTGCCTACCCCAAGTCAAGGAAAGTAATATATATAACATAGCCCAAATTTCAACAATGTTGCTCCAACATTCCGGTGGTAAGGCATTGCCCTTCTCCAAAAATGTGCTAGGTTAAATTGAATATCCCAGTGCCCTCGCCTTATTCTAATTTTTAGTTTTAAATGATTAAAAAAATCTCACCACAAAATTGGTACTGTATTGAGACTCGAACGCACTACTAAAACTTGCTTATGTAGTAGGCAACAGGTAGAATGAAACTCAGTAGGTAGACCATGCATGGTGTAAAACATCAAATCTTCAGAAACTGGGGCACCTGCCGCAGCAGATTTATACGACAACTGCTTAATTGTGTCAAAGTATGCTTCTAGGGTAGTGGTTTTGGTCACATTATACAACTATCTCTTAAGATCATGAACATGTGTTATGGACACAGAGTTGAAGCGATGCTCAAGAATTTCCCAAATTTGAAAGCATGATGTAACCCTAAAATTAAGGGCAATGTCGTAGCAGAGATTGTAGCTATAAGACACACTACAAGAAAAAACATGTTTGGTGACATGAAAATTTGTCACCAAATGTCCAATTTTTGTCACTGATTACCTTTCGTGACAGAGGAACGTGGTGTCCCTGTATGCGTGACACTAAAAGTCAAGCGTGACAAAAAAGTGTATTTGCCATGGAATGATGACAACAGTGACAGGAATTTGGTGTCACTGAAGAGAGATTTTTTGTGACACAGGTTGTCACTGAATGCAACGGTGACAGCAAGTGGTGTCATAGAAAATAGATTTTCTGTGACAAAGTTTGTCACTGAAATTATCTACTATGACAACTAAATAGGTGTCACCGATAAGCTTTCCAGGTGGGCACACAACAGTGACAACCTTTTTATGTCACCGAAAATAGAACTTTAGTGACACAACACTCAACATAATTGTGCCATCCAAAATATTTTCATTTTCCACCTGTGTACATTATTTTAAATACATATATCTTATAATCTAGCCGAAAGCAAAAATAAAATGTCGAAGAAGCAAATTATCATACGAACCGAATATCCAACAAGTCAACATTCATCATCCAACTTCATAACATACATCCTCCAACAATTATAACACTTTAAATTTACTAGTATTAGCGAAACTACAAAATAGCCATAGATGGTGTCGAATGACAAAAAGAACTCAAAACATGCCGGTTAACTACCAAAAAGCCTTCAACTCCATCTTCGTTAACTGCCAAAAAGTAACTCCATCTCGTTTACTTACTTGTACAAAATCGCCCAAAAAAAAATGCAATTATTTAACACGTTATCACAACTCAAAAGTAATGGAAATATTGTAGTGATTAACATAGAGCAGTAGCAACATAGTAAGTAGTGATAACATAAATTTATAGCAGCAACAAGATAAAAGATTCAGCAGAACACCTCTAGATACTGCCATGAGCAGTAGCAATTAGGTAAAAAAGGCAATAGCAGGACAAAGATAGAAAAAACTGAACCAAAAGACTTGGACAGCCCAACTAAAGACTCAAAACCAAAAAGTGCATGAGATGCATAGCTTCAGTGAAGGAGTGAAATATGAGGATCAACGTGGCAGTATCCAATTTCTAAAGAAAAATCCCAGGCAAACTAACTTATAATGGTCAGGATTCAAAATAAACCAAAACTTAGAAGGTAATCGGAATTCATATGACCGTAAATTCGAGCAAACTAACTTATAATGAATCGGAATTCAAGGTAATCTAAGGTAATCGGAATTCCAGGCAAACTAACTTATAATGACAACCTTTTTGCAATTGTCCCCTTAATGTTAACATAAGGTAATCGGAATTCATATGACCGTAAATTCAAGCCAATGTCCATTTAACGTACCCCAAGTTATCATCTAGGATTTAAATATAAGGATTCAAAATTTTATTTTATCATGGGTCTGTAATTTAGAAGTCATGATTTTACAATAAGATTGGGAGCTTATGAAGCGAAACTTACTTACTGGGGATTTAAGCCTGGCCCAATAAGACCTCCCTGCATATAAGCGGATAAAACAGTCTCGAAGCGTGCAAACTTTTCATCATATGCTTGTATTTTTTTCTGTTGCGTTTGGCATAAGTCCGTCAAGGTCTGAATCTGATTCTTTTGTTCTTGGCACACATCCTTAAGTGTCTCAACTTCATTTGTTAGAACTCGCACCTCTTCATATGATTGACCACTAGACCGCTTAGACGATGATGCCTTCAAACCAACACCATATTCCTTCAGATAAAACTTCTTGCCAAGAACTTCTATCGGCATCTCCTTTTGTGGCATGGTGACCGGTGACACAAGCGCCTCAACCTCTTGGCAACGTGCCTCATCCTCTTTGTGGCGTGCCTCAAGTTGTACCTAATGGCAAAGAAAAAAAAGAATCAACTAAGTACCAAAAAAAGAAATAAAAAAATAAAGTATCTTGATGCAACTTCTGTCAGAATGCTTACATGTAATTGCTGACATATCGGGGCTGCCCACTTCTTTTTATTTTCATTATAATGGGTTGACTTGTAAAAATCTGCAATGGGGGGACGTTGACCACCACGATCTTTAGTTTGAGCCGACATAGCAGCTGCGAAGGATTTTGATCCCATGGTATGATCGAAAGGTAAACTTGCCCGAGCTTTCTTCTTGTTCTTTACAATTTCCTACAAAATGATAGAAATATACTAGTAAAGATATCAAGCAAATGAATTTGATTTTCTTTACTTAAAATTGAATTTTACCTCTTTATCTTTATTAGTCCAGATATTTTCAATCATCCATGCCCAATTTTCATCTTTAACTCCTCTAAATGGCTTGCTATACGGGTTCTTACCAACTTCCAATAATGCTTTATAGTGTGTCTTCATATTGTGACGCCAGGTTCTATACAATTTTTTACACTTGCGATCGATGCCACGCCGCACATGCTCTTTCTCATCGTATTCCAATATGTCAAATTTATCCTGCACTCATTCATATAATATAAAACGGTAGTATAAGCAAAAAGGTTTCTAATTAGTAACGAAGGGAATCGAGTATCATAACAAATTGTCCTTAACGTAGAAAGAGAAAGAAGAACAAAAATGAAAAACCTGCATTAAAAAAGGAATAGACCCATCACAACTAAAACCAAAACTAACAAACAAACATCCTTAAACAGCCTAAAAAGCAGCAGCAAATATGTGTAAGGAATGCAGCAACAGGAGCTCCTACCTCCAGCGGAACCTCGACAACAAGTTTTTTGGCATTACTAGCAGCAATTAAGCGTTCAGTGTTAATTCCACGGGTAGCACCCCGGACACGCGTTGAGGTAGAAGCTGAAAAGTTTACAAAAGTATGTGTATGAATCTTACAATTATAACAAGACAGAATTTCACTATCTTTTTTCCGGTAAAATGTACCTCTGACCATCTGGTGTGGTAAAGAACCTTGTGTTGTAGACAAAGAATCTTGTTCAACCGGTAACTCTTGGGTAGGAGTAGGAGTAGGAGCCACTGTAGACTCTATTGATGCCACGGTCCTAGTACGAGGAGTAGATCTAGGAGGTGAAATAGCCCTTACTCGCTTTCTCGAAGCCCGACATGTAGTCTGGAAATACAAAACTATAAAGATCAACGTGACAGTTATTTGTAAGACCAAAATGCCGTATATAAACATCTATTTGTTACCTCTTCATCGTCAGAAGAACTCAAATTGCACTCGCCATCAAGGGGTTGATATTCCTCATCATCAGCATCCAAGTCCATGTTACCTCTCTCCCTATAAATCTTATCATTTCCCTTCTTATTTGAACCAATCAACGAATCTGCCATCGTCTTCAACCCCAGAGCAGTCACTCTCATGTTGTTCCTATCTATTTTTTTCTTTCTTCGATTCAAGTATTCATTCCCTTTTTGTTTCATGGCCCCTGGCTTGATAAAGTTACCGTCTTTTGCCATCGTCTTTGTAAGAGCAAATAAAACAAATATGTTAAAATAAACATCCCATCAAAATAAACATAGAGATTCAGAAAAGTAGCAACTTTTATCCATATTTGGTAGCCTACACACAGTCAATGCTATTAACAAAATGAAGTGTAAATGAAGAAAGCTAAGTGAAGCCAAAGCTAAGGACACCTCAAGTAGGGCATTAGTGCAACAATATCACAAGTAACTCTTCCATAAAGATGCTTAGTTGTATATTTAACTTGTCATTCTTGGTCCACTGAGAGAAGATCAACACTTTGTGCTTGCGAAGTCCATTATATCCAAAATCTTGGCCCACTGAGAGAAGATCTTATTTAACTCTACTCTTTGGATGAGTAAATCAAACACAGATATTGGACAATGGATACTTAAATGCAAGCCAAACATCTAAATAATAAGGATGACTTAAATTAAAATGTGTGAAGAGCTTGCAGCTCGTGAATTTGGATGATTGGAATGACAGAAAGTACAACTAACTAGAATGCTCAAATGCGTCATGAATATCTATCTTTTATTTAGTGACAACGCCGATGTTCCTATGAAATGTGACTGATTTCCGTATTTACTAACAGTTTGTATGTAAAAGTGACTAGTCCCGTATCAGCATTTGAACAGCCGCATTATGAAACGGCCACAGCGCACTGTTTGGATCACAAGGCATGAATAAACACTATTTTTACAACACGGCAATTCAGACACTGCTAAAACAACTGTGTATGGCTGCACACACTTTTATGGCATTGGTTACAGACCTAGTTGATAGAAACCTACTTCAATAGGATTCAACGAGGTTATCGGTAGAAGAGTCGTTGGCCATACTCTTATACATTTGTGGGCAAAATTCCAGGCAAAGAAAAGATGCAGGGTTTAAGCATTCGACAGACAACATACACCGACCCTCCTCCCAAATGAGACCTGGACTTGCAAATCTTGCACCGTTCATAATCCGATCACCAAACCTGAACATATTACCCCTCATGAAATTGTCAACGACGGCCAACAGGCCCAACACTACCTCTTGTTTAAGTTTCCCACACTTCTCCATTTTATTTAAAGAAGATATTCTACTAATTAAAAGGTTGTCATTTACCATATCAACAGCAGGGGGGAAAAAAAACACTAGTGGAAAGTGGTCCCAACTTGCTCTCTTTTTTAAATAGCAAATTTTTTTTTATTAGCTAACCAAAGGTTTGTGTGGTTCCATGAAAAAGCCCTGTTTATCTTGTTTAAAGATATACATAGATGAGCTCCAAAAACTAGGGATTGCACAGTTCACAAAATTCTCTCTTTGGATAATCTTGTTTAAAGATTACGTAATATTCTAATTGAACATGTGTACCCTTTTTAGCATAGCATTGTTCATTACAAGTATACGTATTGCTTAGCTTTTTCACATGCAACAGAGAGAGAAAGGGACCCCTTTAATCTTGCTTCCTTAATCAAACAAATTTTCAAAAACTAGGGCTATTGACATAAAACAATAGCAGATCGAGTGAGGAACGAAACATAAGAAGCTATACGTACAAAAATCCGAAGGTTTATGAACAATCAGAGGAACACACAAAGACGAAGAGAGAATCCAATACCTTTCAATAAAACGCTGGTTAGGTGGAGATTCACAGCATCAATCGTTGAGAGAGAGAGAGAGAGTAATCGATGAGGAGTTGTAAATGACACCCACAAAATCTTCTCACCAGATGAGGTATTGCTTATTAGGGCAGGGGATTTTTTGTGACAAGCTGTGAATAAAATAAAACGGCGTAGTTTTGCTATTCTCATATATCAGTGACACCCCAAAATCTTTCAGTGACACCCCTAAATTTTAAACAACGCGCCCAAATTTTCCCACGCCCGCTTGCGCCAAAATTTTGACCTTTTGGTGGCAGATAAAGCCTTGTCACTCAAAATTGGGTATTCAGTGACACAAAACTTGTCACCAAAGCAAAACTCCTGTCACCGTAAATTGCCTCCATTTGGCGCGCACGACTGCAACTATTTCAGTGACAGACATGTAATTTTGTGTCACTGTTTGTTACATTTAGTGACAACTGTCCCCAAAGCGTGTCATCATTGGTGTTTTTTCTTGTAGTGACACGACTCTAATTGACTATCAACAATCTTCTATAAAGCCAAATCAGGTTTTGAGACAGTAAACTTTGTAGTATGCACATCAGATGTCAAAGGACACACAATAGTTTCGTCAACATATCCAAAAGAATTGTTTGTCTTCAACGCATGTTCAATTTGTGTCCTCCACAAGGACCACATAATTGTGTGAATCTAATTTGATAGTGACGAATGAATGTATATTGGAAATCAAAAATACCAGAGAAGGGGGTAGATTCAACTTCATACAGCTTCAGAAACACCAGACGATCGATGAAGACGAAGATGACATATTCATTAATTGTGGTTGCCATGAGTAATTGTTCGATTGATTTTCAGATCTTTCCAGAATCACAATATCGACAGATGTCGTTGTGAGCTCTGATACCATAAAGAAGTTTGTGCTTCAATAATTTGGAGAAGTTTCAAGAAATGCGAGAGAAACCCTAAGCTAAAGAAATATGAAATGTAGAGAGAAGAAATTTCATTTCAATCTGTTTTCTTTGTTACTGAATACAAGACAGGGAACAGGTATATACAGCTGAGGTTTCAACAGAAATACAACTGAAAGCAATCAGACGGAAAAGCTAACAGAAAGCGTAACAGAAAAACAAGATTACAAACGGAAAACACTGTAACTGCTACACGTAACAGACTACTACACTTAACAGCTAAAGACTAGAAATGGAAACTAGATTAAAGCCTTAAATCTGATGCCCACATACGTGTCTATCCCAAGCTTAAATAACGTATCAAAATAATGTGCATAGGATCAATTTTGATTTTTCTATGTTAAGTTGTTGTTCATCAATCATCATTAAACCTCCAAATATTCCAGCTGCAAGTATCATTATGTTTAACCATTCGTATACATTATACACACACAGAGATCATCGAAGAAGGGAGGAAAATGAACGAGGAGGGGCGGAGAAATAATTTTCAACTTCTCAAAGCAACGCTTAGAGGAGACTGGGAAACAGCTGAAAAATTCTTCAAAGGGGATGAATCCGCATTGACAGCACCAATTGGGGATGCATTGAAGGAGACAGCCCTTCACATAGCAGTTGCGGTAGGAAAGGAAAACATACATTTTGTGGAGAAGTTGGTGGAGCTAATGCCTGTGGAGGCACTGGCCACCACCAACTCCATGGGCCAGAACGCGCTTCACACTGCTGCCTTGTGCGGTAACACCAAAGCCGCGGCAATACTGTCGGGGAAACACCGGCCTCTGCTTTATAAAAGCTGCAAATTTCATATGTTGCCTGTTCATTATGCGGCTCTAAATGGCTGGAGGGACACCCTTTCGTATTTATTGGATTCCACTGGGGATGATGAAGCGGCTGACTACCGGAATTATGGTCCCGATTTGATCTACTTTTTAATACGTTTGAATTTCTTTGGTGAGTGACAAGTTTTTTTATGGTAGCATTGTTAAAGATTTACTAGTTAATTAACTTTTCATAATTTTTCTCCCCTTTTAAACAAGCAGATATAGCTTTGACTTTGATTGAAAGATATCCTTATTTAGCTACCCTAAGATCCGGAAGAAATATAGAGAGATCTCCATTGGAATGGATGGCTATTAAGATCCGTGCATTTCCGAGTGGAAGCGACCTCAACTTTTGGCAACGCAAAATATATCCTTGTAAGTCATCACTCTCTTTCTCATAACCAAAATGATTTTTGCAGTTGCCAATTTTCACAAATCAATAGAAACATGGTAATTTGAAGTGTACATTTGTAAGGGAAAAAAAGGTCGTAGTAAACAAGGTTACGATACACACCCCATTCAAAAAAAAGGTACACACACCTAAAATGGGGTGTATGATATCCACTTTCGTATTTTGCGTCACAAAAATTCATATCCCAGCGCAAAATGTAAAAATTGTATCCCAAAAAGTTTATATATTGGGAAAAAAAAATTCATCAACGCCACCAAAGGAATTCCACCAGAAAAATCGATAACTTTGCACCATCTTTTTTTTTATCTATCTTGCGCGTCTTTTTTACTGCAATGTCAGTAGATTGCATAAATAGATTTAGACTCGAAAATATAATACTTGAACCACAAATATAGCGAATAAGTCAATTATGAAGAAAGAGCAAGTCAAGAATGTGAATAGAGTAAGTCAATCATGTCAAAAGTGATAATCACTTAGGTCCCGTTCCACTAACAAATTTTTTCTAAAAACTAGTTTTTCATAAAAATCAAGACAGGTTATCTTCTCACAATAAATCACATAAAAAACTGTGAACATAAAAATCAAGGCAGTTTTAAAACAAAACTGCCTTAGCGGAATACCCCCTTAGAGCCCGTTCCAAGTTCCCTTCTTAAAATTAATCAACTTTTCCAGCCCATGAACATTAAAAAATAATCACCCCCGTTCCACTTTCCCCACTTAAGTGTGTAGATTTTTCGTGTAGTGACTATTTTGCCTTCCATGATTAAAAAATATCCAAGAGAGAGAGAGAGAGAGGGGTAGTTTTGTCAACTTTTTGGTGAGAAAATTTGAAATTTAATAAGTAGGGAAGAATGGGGAATGCCCCTTATTATTCCACAAAAAATAAGTTGATTAATTCTATGCAAGCCATTTATGTTTATGGTTCAAGTCATTGTGTAGGAGAAAAAGTCATTTTGTGTAGCTAACATTTTGTGGCCATTTTATGGTCAACAACTAAGCACTTTTCTTGCGACCCAAATGCTCTGTACCCAAAGCCCTCGTGGCTCTGGGCCGAAGGGTTTTTCGGCCGTTGAATCACCCAGAAGTATTAAAACATAAAAAAACACTCCACAATCTAACAGTCCAAAGTCATTTTGTGTAGCTAGCATTTTATGGTCAACAACTAACCACTTTTCTTGCGTCCCAGATCCTTTGTGCCCAAACCCCCTGTGCTTTTGTGTCGAGGGGTTTTGGGCTGTTAGGTTGTGATTTTTTTTTTTATGTTTTAATATTTTTGGGTGATCCAACGGGCTGAAAAACCCCTCGGCACAAAGCACAGGGGTTTTTTGGCATAGAGAATCTGAGCTCCTTTTCGGCCTCGGATCTTCTGCCGCAAATATGCTGCCCCCCATTGCTATCCCACTCCCCTTTGGCCGACATGTTGTTAAAATATAATGTGTAATCTTCTAGAATTTTGTAAAAAATAACTAAACAAAAAATATCTAAAGGATTCTAGAAAGGTCTAAGAAAATATGTAGCTTAAAGTAGAGATTTTTACTTGTAATAAGCACATGTCAAACGTGCAAAACTTTGGAGTATTCTAGACTAGAATATGTCGGTCAATCAGCTAGAGTAAGTCGGTCAATGAGGGGTTACGGAGAGCCGTACGAAATTAGAGTAGAGGTTCCTTGGAAACCTCAAGTTTGTAGCACTTGCAAGATCTTTGGTCATTCTACTAACAATTGCACAGTTAAGCCCAAAGTTTCACCTCCTTTTGTGTGGAAAGCCAAAGAGAAAGAAGGACAATATGTCCCAGTTGATCAAGAGCAAGCAAAGGAGAGAGTGGGACAAGATGTCCAGGGTGTTCATGAGGGAAATGCAAAAGAGGGAGTAGTTAGTGAAAGTAAGGATGTTTAGGTAGAGGTGGTGAAGAGGAAAATTCAAACTTCGAGTATGCCCACGGTCATCTCTTTGCCTATTAGTGTTTCTTCTACAACTAATGCGTTTAGCGTTCTTGAGAAAAGTGAGGATTCGGGTGCCTCCTCTGCTGTGGAGGTGTCGAAGATAGATGTAGCGGGGGATGTCTCTTGTGATGCTTCCCCGATTCTCCATGGTCAGGGTAGTCCTCAACAAGAGCCTCCAATCGTGGCTCTCCGTCGGTCTACACGGTTTCGAGAGCCTCCAAGAATCCCCTTGGATGGCGATTTCATTGGACCTCGACATACTTTGAACCAGGTGGTGGGTGGTCCCTCAACTCCTTCATCCACTAGAGATCAAAACAAAAAGAAGCTTCAGGAGAAAATCAAGATGCTAAAAGCTTCAAGAACTTAGTTATTGAGGCTCACATACCTATCTTTTGTTTTGGTGTTTTTTTTTGTGTTCTTCTTTGAAGCGTGCTTTGAGCTTTGTTGGTTATCTATCTTTTAGGTTCTAGATTTTCTCTTTTCTTTATTTTTTCTTTCTTTTCCTCCTGGAGTATGCGCCTTGTAGGCTGTATATTCGGTTAGCCTTTTTTCTATTTCAAGCTAATTTACCCAAAAAAAAAAAAAAAAAAAGTCGGTCAATGAGCTCTATAAATAGAGCCAAGTTGAGCCAAGTTGTACTCCTCCGTGATGTCCGAAAAGTGTTTCTGGAACATCACTTTCATTCTCCCTTTATTACAACTCTCACCCTTCCTCTCTTAAAACTTCCACTTCGCATAACAAATTTTATCCCAAATTTATGGACTTGACTACAGGTACAGAAAGAATGGTACACAGAAAATGCACAATGGATTTTGGGGCCCACTTTTGGATCCCATATGAATAATCCGAACTAGTTATAAATGAAAATTTGGAGTTTTGGATCGACCAGTTACACATATCCAACTGAGCTGATTTTTAGTTAGGCCGTAGAAAAATTATTTTGAAATTATTTAACGGTTTGGATTATTCGTGTGGGACCCAAATGTGGGCCCCAAAATCCATTATACATTTTCTGTGCACCATTCTTTCTGTACCCGTAGGTTTCTCGCAAATGGCTTCAATTCTTCTGCCCCCTCTTGGTGCCCCCATTGCCGCCCCACCCCCCTTTGGCCAACACGTGTCCCCTTCAACCCCTCCCTTTAACGCTGTTAACTAGTTAATTCCCTTGGAATGCTAAAAGCTTGGAGTCCTCAATTAGCTCGTGTATCTACTCTGTCAATGTCCATTTGAGTCTAAGTCGGTCAATGAGCTCTATAAATAGAGCCAAGTTGTACTTCCTCTTAACGAATTCGATAAGTGTTTCTGAAACATCACTTTCATTCTCCCTTTATTACAACTCTCACCCTTCCTCCCTTAAAATCTCCACTTCAAATAACCAATTTTATCCCAAATTTATTCTAGCACCCCAACACGTGTCCTCTTCAACCCCTCCTTTAACTCTGTTAAACCTCCATCCCCTTCTCAGTTGCCGTTTCCCACTTTTGAAATTTTCAAAAGAAAGCAATAAACATGGAAAATCCTTTACCCCTCCTCCGATGATCCTGGGCAAGAAATCTCTATGGATTTCGGAGGGAAAAATTAAATGATGAAGCAACGATTTCAGCCCAACGAGCTCGTAAGCCTTTACCCAATCCTTTTGCCCTCTGGTTGCTCCGCACCCATTCCCGATTGCGACGCCACTGAAATCGAAATTGAAGACGAGGAGGCCCTCTGGTCTGATGGTCAATTCATGACTGAGTTGTGATTAGTTTTTCCACCAATAAAACATTGGATCATTTTCGGCTTTATTTCCAGTCCGGCCGTGTGTATTCAAAATTTAAAGATAGGGTTTGTCCCAATCCCAAATCAATATTCCCAATGAACTACTGAAACTTATTTTCTTTCCCAGTGAAGAATTTTTCAACCTTTTAATGGAATAGGCTCTTCTTGAAGACTCATTTTGTGAAGGTTAATTTGTTTGATAGTTCATACAGTTCGTAAAAGAAAGGGAAAGTTTCTTTCCCTCCCAAAAAACCTCAGAACAGATGAAGGTTTCATTGGTCTAAGGTACACTTGGGGGTTGTTCATGTGGTATACACAGTCGAAGACACAACCACTTATTCGTGCACAGTAGAAAATCAAAACTGAGCTTGATGAGAAGATTCCCGAAATAAAATCAATTGGGAGAGGTTTGTGTTTCCATTTTATCGCTTACTTTTGGAAATTTCAGAAGTGGGAAATGGCAACAGGAAAGGTGAGTTAACAGAGTTAAAAGAAGGGTTGAAAAGGACACTTGTCGGCCGAAGGGGAGTGGGACAGCAATGGGGGGCAGCATTTGGGGGCAGAAGATCCTCGACCCTTTCTTTCTTGTTTCATTGCAAAAATGAACGTCATAAGACAGAAAATTCTGACAATTTGTTCTCCGGTAAAGATGTTCCTGTGAAATGGGAGAAGTGGCAACAGACTCAACTGGTTCAAGAGCATACGGTGAGCCGACATTTGCAGGCTATTTTGTGGAAAGTCTTGGAGTTATCAGGTACGTACAACCCTGATAATGGACAAGGGTACTCAATTAATTGCCCATGATTCCTCATGTGATCGCTTATGTGTCGCAAAATGCTATCTCCTATACGGACATACTTTTTTTAACAGCTCTCTACGGACATACTTGATCACCCGAGTTATTCACTTTGCAGATCCTCATGCATTTACTTTTCGTGCAAAAATTTTATTTTATTTTTTGAACGGCAAAAAAGATTTTATTAATCTTTAAAAACGAATTACAAAGATTAAAAGGATTCAAGGAAAACGGCATCACGAGCAAAGAGACATCCCAACAAGGTTGGCACCTTTTCAAGCGACAATCACATGACACCACTGACCCAAAGGGAAATAACCAAGTTAACAATAAGTCAACCCGAACACTGATACAACTTTCAAAAACAAAGAGGAAAGCCCAAAACTCCTAAATAGGACAATCTCCAAAAGCAGCAAACATTCGACCATAGAAAACCATTTGGTTAGAACAAACTAGGGTTTTTCAGTAGAAGCTAATGGGTTCAGAAGATCGAAAATCATAGATTGATATTCAAACTGCTCTTTAGAAAACAAAGATAAAGGACTATATCTATCAGATGGATTTTCATTGGTTATTTTCGGGTAAGGATGTAACCACCCACGCCAGCTGACCTGCTGACCCCTAGCATTAACCACGCAGCTCAAAAGGTTAACCACGAGTTATATAGTAGCTGCTCACAATCTGTTATATACCACCTCCATTTTCAATCCCCCATCGATGTGGGACTCTAGGTTATCACAATTTGCCCCACTTAAGATCGCAACGTCCTCGTTGCCTTCAGTGGTCTAACAACTTCCATCCACCAAGCGATAGCATCTGTAGTGACTCATGGCAGCTGACCTATTAACCCTTAGCCAACCCATGAGGCTCAGAAGATTAACCTCGAGTTATATAGTAGCTGCTTAGGATCCATTCTATACTACCTCCAATTTCAATAACCCACCGACGTGGAACTATGGGTTACCATAAAGGAAAAAGGGGAAAAAGACCAGCGAGTGTAGCGAAGATTGGGATTCTTTATCGAAAGGTGATGTGTTTGATTCGGTTATCACTCACGGAGTCAATAGCACAAACATATCAAAGGGAAAATAACATTCAATCTCATGGCAGCACTAGCTAGCTGAGACGTACGAATAACAATCTGCTATGAACAAGTTAGATCTCATGGAAAAGCTAATTAGTCTCAATATGAATGATGGGTGTCCATTTATGTGTCATCTCAGTGAGTTCCATACAACTGGAGATCAACCAGCATCAATGAGTATTATGTTTGATGATGAGGTTCAAGCATTGTTTATCCTATCCTAACTGCCAGATAGCTGGTAGAGTATGGTTACCGCAGTTAATGATACATGTGGGAAACAAAAATTGAAACTCAGTGAGATTGGGAGTTTTGTTCTGATCAAGGAAGTAAAATGGAAATGGCTAGAGGTCGCTTCAGGTTTAGATTGTTTAGGCTCCACTCTAAGTTTTTACCAAAGAGGCAAAAGCTAGTCCAAGGGTGGTAAGAATTTAAAACAAGAATCAATCAAAATCACGGGGTAAGGAAAACTAAGAAGAAAGTCGTAAGTAAGTGTAAGAAGGTGAATCTTAGAACTGTGGTCAATTAGGTCATATGTCTGTAGCTTGCACTGCTCCAAATAAGGATAAGGGTGACTAGGAGACTCATATTGTTCATGATGCACTTCTTCGTTCTATGGACAATATCGCCGAGTTATGGGTGATTGAATTAAGTGCCTCATTCCACGCATTTGCTAACAAGGTTGCTCTGAAGAACTATGAGGCAACCAACATCAGGTAAGTTTACTTGGGCAACGACGAAACTTCAAATATCATGGGAAAGGGTGAAGTGCAAATTGAAACAAAGTTTCAAATGGTGTTTAAAGGATGTTAGACATGCTCCACAATTAAAGAGGAACCTAGTTTTAGTTTTCTTGATCAGCAAAGGAAAATTTTATATATAGATAGAGAAGACAAACATGAACAGAGAAACAGAGGGAAGGGATGATAAGACGTCATCCAGCCCCGACAAGTAAGCAGCAGATACACACCCAGGGGTTGCCCCAGCGGTTAGGGCGAGCGCCTGACTTTGGGGGTAATCCCCTTGTCAGGAGTTCGATTCCCCGCAGGGTGAGTACCTGTGCTAAGTGGGGGGCCGTGACTGGTGTGGGTTGCGCTAGCTCCCTCCGAGGTTTGGGTTGTGCAGTGGATCCAATTAGTGGCATGCTATAAGGCTGTTCCTCGGTTATAAAAAAAAGAAAACAGCAGATGCCAACATGGCCAAGAAATGAAATAGCAGGAAAAGTAAATCAATCTGTCACGGCCACAGTTAGATGCAGTCGCCCAATGTTAAACTAAGGCGGCTTTAAGAGATAGGTGGCCCATTTAATCCTATCCTTAAGCCTTCGATCATGCCCTCCTCCCGTGCTCTTTCAAAAATAATGTTCAAGCCCTCCGCTATTACATTAAATAGGAGGTATTACATTAAATAGGAGGGGGCTGATTGGATCCCCTTGTCGTAGACCTCTCTCCACCAAAACTTCTGAATTAGAAGACCCATTTATCATAATTGAAAGGGAAGCACTAGAGACACAAGCCTGAATCCATGAAATCCACTTCTGACTGCACCCCATTTATTAGGAACCTAGTTTTAGCTGCTCAACTTGGAACGAAGGGTTACTCAGCAACTTTCAAAGGACACTTATGGAAACTCTCCAACGGTACCATGGAGGTTTCTCGTGGGGAAGAAAAATGGTATCTTTTATTTGACTTCAGATTCACAAAGCAGTTGCTATGGTAGATATCAATGTGAATTTGGATTTGTGGCACAACCGGTTAGGGCACATTAAGAAAGGGATACAGGTTCTATAAGTGCAATGGAAGCTATCAGGAGTTGTGTCAGTGGGTATTGGCGCATGTGAATATTGTATCTTTGGGAAATATAAGAGGGTTAGGTTTCAAAAGGGTGGCAGGCCACCTAAGGCTCAAAAGCTTGAGCTTGTTCATACAAACGTATGGGTCCAAATAATGTGCCTTCTTGAATGTTCTAAGTACTTTAATACCTTTGTTGGCCATTACTCTAGAAAGATATGGGCATACTTCATGTAGCACATGTTGGAGGTTTATGAGGTCTTCAAGAATTAGAAAGCCATAGTTGAGAACCAGAGAAATTCGAAAGTGAATTGTTTGAGGTGAGATAATTTTGAAGAGTATGATCAATGGGAGTTCAAGAAAGCCTGTGCTCTATTTGGGGTTCATTAAGATAGGACACTTATGGGTACTCCACAACAAAAAGGCATCATAGAAAGAATGAATATATAGGACGTTAACGGAAGGTTCTAGAAGAAAGTGGACCCACGTAGGGTAGGCAAAGAGTTTTTAAGTAGATGCCATGAAGACAATAGCATATTTAACTAATCACAGGCCTTCGATCCTATTCAAATTTGGTATTTTTGAGAGGTTTGGAGCAGAAAAGAGAAAAATCTCTCACAATTAAAAGTTTTTGGTAGCATGTCTTTTTTGCATATTAGGTACCATGTGAGAGACAAGCTAGATGCTAAGTCACAAAAGTGTACATTCATTGGGTACCGCAGAGGATAGTTTTTTCATCATTTTTTGGATGACAACACCTGAAAGATAAACAGGATAGGGGCAGTAAACAGCATAGTACTACTAAGGATTGGGACGGATCCAAATACTTTAATTTGGAAGAGACATTCTAAATAGAAGTGAGGTTGAGCCGAGTTTGGAAAAGGTGGATGAGATAATGGGACAAGTTCAAATGTTACAAGTTCTGAGCCAGTCTGTGGCAATTCCAGAGACAATGTCTAGCTCACCAGCTGAAGATTTGAGAAAGTCTGCCAGAGTACCTAAACCTAATCCAAAGTACTTTTTGTCTATTCACTATTCACAAAAGTGTACATTCATTGGGTACCGCAGAGATTAGTTTGGTCATCGTTTTTGGGATGACAAAAACCAAAAGATAATCACGATATATAGGGGTCGTAGACAAGATAGTAAGATAACAACTAAGGATGGGGATGGATCCAAATTCTTTAATTTGGAAGATCTTCTAAATGGAAGTGAGGTTGAGCTGAGTTCGGATAAGGCGGATGAGATAGTGGGACAAGTTCAAATGTAACAAGTTCTGAGCCAGTGTCTGTGATAGTTTGTGCAAGGTCCAGAGACGATGTCTAGCTCCATCGGCTGTATATATAGTTGAGATAGTCTACCAAAGTACCTAAACCTAATCCAAAGTACCTTTCGTCTATTCACTAGTTTTTTTTCCGATGAACAGTGGGGAACCATCTTGCTACGATAAGGATTTATAGATCAGGGAATCAGTAAAGTGGGGCAAGCGATGCCACAGGATCAAGATTCTGTTCACTTCAATGAGATTTGGGAGTTAGCCAGGTTTCATGCAGGAAATAAAGTTTTACAAAACAAGTAAGGATACTGTATGTTAAAGCAAGAAAGCAATGACAACATGAGCTTTCAAGGCCAAATTAGTTGTGAAAGGCTTCAATTAGGAAAAAAAGGGGCTGATTACATGAAGATATTTTCTCTAGTTGTAAAGATAACCACTATCCAAATGGTGGTTATTGAAAATCGCAACGTTGAGCAGTTGAATGTGAAAACTACGTTTCTTCATGGTGACTTGCATTAGGAAAGGTACGTGAAGCAGCCCGCTGGCTTCATTTAGGGTAGATAGAAAGACATGGTGTGTAGGCTCAAAAAGAGCTTACACGGGGTGAGACAGACTCAAACAAGGGTACAGAAAGTTTGGCGGGGTTCATACAGCGCAATAGCTACACTAGATGAAACTTAGTCCATTGTTGTTACATTAGATGAAACTTGGCTACGTAGTTTTTATTATTGTACCTGGATGATATCCTTGTGGCAGGGTATTGTTTATAGGAGATAAACAAGATGAAACAACTGTTGGTAAAGGAGTTTGCGATGAAAGATATGGGTGCAACAAAGTAGAGTATATTGAACGGATTCTTTGAGTAAGTTGGGAGGTTCAATACGTAGAATTCGAAGGCAGTTGGGATGACATTGGGAAGTCATTGAAGCACAGTCTAGGGATGGCAATTCTACCCGCCCCACCTTGATCGGGGAGGGTTTTCTTCAAATTTTTGCGTATCCGAGCAGGCTTGGGGAAATTTTTAAATAAATTCGATCGGGTTAGGGTTGATGTTACGCCACCCTGAAATTTTTTCACATAAAAATTAAAATTATGTTCTAATTTTTTATCATTAAACTAAAAAAACTATATAAATACCCCGTGATTTTTCTCATTATACTAAACAAATTCCTTTTGACCTTTTATACTTTCATTATTATACTAATATACCACCTTCTTTGCTTTTACTTTGCTTATTTTTTTCTCATTTTTTTTGGGTTGAAGCGGGGCCAACGCCCAACCGGGGAGGGTAAAAATACGAGATATGAGACAAAGTACAATGTACAAGATAATGTACAACAATAGCGAGTTTGGTCTTACGTCTATATATAATAGTGACTTTGTCCACGACTGAAGTTGGGTATGTAACCGTAATGGAGGTTGATAAGAAGATGTTTTGGTTAATAGGGTTCCTTAGTGAATTGGGTTTGAACGGGGTGAATAGTGTCATTATTAGTGACTGCCAGAGTGTTATACACCTTGCCAAGAATCCATTTTTTAATGTTAGAACAAAGACTATTAATTTACAGTCTAGCAGACATGGGGAGTTGTTACTCGAGAAGATCATGGGTAACAATCTAGCAGACATGTTAACGAAACTTGTCATCATTGAAAAACTTAACTTATGTGCAATTTAAGTTGGCGTCACAAGCTAGAGGGGTGAAGAACACGGCGTTCATTTTGAATTTCGATGGAGGCAGAAGCAAGGAGTAGCCATCACTCTTCTAGTGAGACATTGTAAAGTGGCGAAGCATATTGCATGGGAGAACCAGGCCGGCTCATGCTCGGCGTAGGACTGACGTTAGTATGAAACTCCATTTTTGGCGTGTTTGACAGAGTCTAGTTTCTGCAAAGGGCCGAGCCTGCTTACGGCGAGTCCTTGTCCGGTGGTTTGTGGAAAAGGAAATAAAAATTTTCAGGCACTAACAGAGCCTGTAAATACTTCTTCCAATCATTTTTAAGGTCTAGACTTCATAATAAGACAAAAGCTGCTGCTATTCTAGAGAGAGAGCTTGTGGGTGTTGATATTCCAGCCTAGAGGGGGTGAATAGGTTTGAATCCTGTAATATGCAATTTTTCTTTTCAAGCAAATGGATTAGCAAATCAAACTGATAATTAAAGTAATGTAGTACTGAAAATAATCAAGAGATGATACCAGATCACAAACTTCTCACACTGGTACACGCAAACCAGTTTACAAAACTCACAAAACCGGTATACAAAGACTAGTTCAATACTGGCCAAATTCTACCCAGAAAATAACGGAAAAAAATCCTAACTGACAACACAATGGATTGGGTTCCCTCTTTCACAGGGTAGGTTTATATGTGCTGTGAATCAATCCCTCTAAGTAAGGGTGATTTTACAAGTGTAGGCTTACACACAGAGTATATAAATCTACAGGGGAAACTCTCTTAATATCAGAAGACTTGCTCAAACTTTTTCCTTGTAAAATGGCTCTCTGATCAATTTCGTCGGTTTGCACAAAGATGGCTTCGCCTTTTAAGTAGCCCAGAGAGATCCCAAAACGGTCAGAGACAGCTACACAGCTCAAAGATATTTCGGCTCACAAAGCTCAAGGCATCAACTCCAGAGAAAAACATTCTTTCGGCTGCAAAACATTCTTCCATGTTTACTGGGTCTTCTAAAAGAAGGAAATCAATTTATAAGGATTGAATAATCCCTGCAAACATAAAATTGTATTTGGGTTATAAAAGATACAAATGAAAGATTAAATATTGGAATTTGGAAAGGTTGGAACACGAGAATAGGAGAAAGATCGGGCCTTGTCCCAAGTTTCAAATGTAGAGAGAGAAACAAAAAAAACAGAAGGCTTTGTTTTGAAACAAAGCCTGAGATCCACGTATGACTTATGTGTTACACAGCCGTGTATGACTTGTGTGTTACACACGTGAGTATGACTTGAGAGTATCACATGAGTGTAGGACATGGGTGTATGACTTAGTGTATCACACAACTGTATGACTTGGTGTTACACATCAATGTTGCCGCCTGGGCTCAAACCTGCCCCATTCTTTTAATCCGGGTAACAATCCAGTGGATCAACAGCCTAAAATAAAGCCCAATTAAAAACATGTGTGATCAATTACTGGCAGGCTTAAGAACCACACTATTATAGCCCATCTTGATCTAATTTACCTGCAGCTTGAAAATGATATTAGCCCAACACAATATTTGATCCAACATACATTTATTTAAACAAATATGACGAACAACAATTAAATTGAACTTAAGACATTTTATCACAATAATTGGAAATCATTATAACACAACATCATCATCAAAATCAAATCCCTAACAGGTGTTTCCACCAATCAATATTAAACTGATGTGGCTCCATTGATACATCTTCCATTTTTTTGTGTGTTTGACAAAGTCTAGCATCTGCAATATATCTCGTCTTGATTTCAATTTGCTTTGGATTTTCTCTTGTGTGTTTTCTTTCGTGATTCATAGTGTTCCAAGATCCGCATGGATTGTGAGTTGGTGGGATTGAGCGGTAGTTTAATTTATGTTATCCCAACCATTTAACAAATAAGCTTCCTAATTCGCGTGAATGTCGATGTTTGATAATTTTAATTTTGCAAGGACAATAAACAAGTCAAGACTTTCAAAATGAACGACTTGAATAATCTAAAAAAGGAAAAATTCCACGGAGAATCCCTCATCTATACCTGTTTCCCACGAAGACCCCCTAACCTTTGAAGCAGCCCGAGTAGACCCCCTCATCTATATGAAATGAAAAAATGGCCAAGTCTATTAACGGAATAGAGGAAAAATGACGATTTTCCCCTTCGAATAAGTTCATGAATATATTTCAAAATTATGTTAAATTTTTTCAAATTTTTTGGGCAGATACAATTCATAATATATTTCTTGAAAAAAAATTCATGAATATTGTATATTTGCATAAGAGGAATAAGAAGATTAGAAAACGGAAACCTAATTGAAAATAATAATTTCATAGAAGAAGGATAAAGATTTTTTTATTTTTACACTTAATTCATCTTTAGGAAACATTTTTATCTTTTTGGATTCTTTTGGATGATACAAACAGGATTACAACAATATTTTTACTCAAAATTTTAAAAATTCAAAAAATACGTATAAAGGAGGTCAAATTAGAAATTAAAAGTTAGGGCATACAAATGACTCATAATTGGGCATGCATGTTTGGCTGACTCATTTTTTGCATTTTCAGATCTCATTTTTGAGTTTTAGGAGTTTGGCTGCCCAAACCCAAAACACATTAAGCCAAAACTCATTCTCAAAATTTTACATTTGAGAGGAGAAGCCAAAAATAGGCTGAGAGGAGCTTTTTGACTTATCATTTTTCACTTTTTTCATTTTGATTAATAAAAAGATCTACAATATGTATCATACACATATCTCTCAAAGACTACTCTTGTTGCAAAATGCATTCTACACATTTCTCCCGAACACTCCATCCAAATTCAAAATACATTGGCCCTGTTCGTTTGAGGGTTTTGGGGTGGTTTGGCACTATTCCAGTTTTGATTACATCATCACCTTTTTCACTTTTCTCTCTACCTCTCTCTACTTATTACATCTGCTTACATCAACAAAACTAAACTAAACTTACTAACCGAACAAGGCCATTCTAACCATAATTCAAAATGTCAAAAAGTTGAACATGAAACTAATTTAGTTAAATTAAGTTTGTGTGCTCTATTTTCTTGTTTAATTATTATATTTGTTACTCCATCCATCCCTTTGTAATTGTGTAGCTTCATAATTTCCTCTTATTATGAAAGCATCATTATTACACTTTTCACATCAACTTTTACATTCAGTTTCCACTATTGCTTTTGATGGAAATATCATCATTAAAGTTTACCCACTAAATTTTCAAAGAGGAATCTACTTTAAGTGCAAAGTAGGAAATGTAACAACTTTACCACACTAACTTTTTAACATCAAACTTATTTGGAAACAACCCAAAATAGAATATACTATTCTTTTTAAGAAACAGACAGAGTATAACCCTTGGTAACAGAATTTCATTTGCATGTGTTTGCATGGGTCGGAGCTACTTTAATTTTGGGGTAAAACTCAATTGAAAATTTACTTTGATTTATTGGCGATTCATGTTAATACTGTATCTGGTTGCTCATAAAGGGTTTGAAAGATTGTCTTAATTTGTTGGGGGTTTGCAGAAATAAAGAACTTGCCTTAATTTGGCTTAGCCTAGATGGAGGGAGGAGACTCGGGGGAGGGAGCTAGAGAGAGAGAGACAGAGACAAAGAGAGAGAGAGGATATGGGAATTTCAAAACAATGGTAATTTTATTTTATTTATGTGTTGTATGTATTGAACAACAAGGGTATTTTCGTCTAATTCATAACATTTTTCCTTCATACTTAACGGCAATGTAACAAAGGGGTCAAGCTGGATGAGAGGGTGTGACGACCCAACTTTTTAAACACCTCAAAATCAATAATTTTTCTAGCATCATCAAAATTATACATTGAATCACCCAAAATTACAATGGCCCTAAAATCCGCAAAATGACAGCACTAACTTCTTCAAATATTCTCTCAATTAAAGCTAATCCTCTGAATACTCCAATCGGCTACCACTAGCTTTCTTTGCACCTGAAAAATATGAAAGGGCCTGGTAGTATGTGCAATACAAGGACAATAAACGCTACTTGAAATAAGGTCATGGTCAATAATCGACTATAACAAATCAAAGTGAATAATTCTGAAATGATATATCACATGTAGTCTTTTTCCTGGTCCATCTCGGTAACACACCAAGCACCACAGGGGTCAATCCGTGTGCCTTTTTGGGCCATATAAAAGTACATAAGATTTCACTCAGGGAAGTCAATCACATCTCTTTACTCATTTTACCCGGTGGACTTGCACGTGTACCAATCTTTCCCATGACTTTCAGCCAAATATTGTCTTGTCACGGTACAAGATGTGATCACGTCAAAAAACTTAGATATCAACAGAGTACAAATATAAGCGAAACAAAGAACACTCTTTGCAAAGAGATTTAGCGATGAATATGCATTGCATACTACTCGGTACCTTAAATAATGATCGTGGCAGTAGAATATGTGAAGTCCACTGCCTCCTTCGACCTCATCTCACAAACTGATGAATCAGACTAATGCCCAACGAAATGATCCCTTGACTCATAGATTTGGTAGCTAGGCTCCTTGGTATATATGCAACACTCCACATTTATGTTAATTCCAAGCAACAAACAAAATCCACCGAGCTTCTCTCTCACATAATGACAAGTCTTGTTATCCAACCCAATTGACTCAATTGAGAAATCCCACCTGTCATAAGCCACAAACGTGTACCAAATTCTGTCATCCAGCATCAATTGTTTACTGTTTGCTAGCTTCCTCGTCATTGACTAGTAATAACTTAAGTGGTTATTTCTAATAACTGATTCTTTTAACTCCACAATCCGGATTATAACCCATATTGAGTGCCTCTTTTCTTCAAATCTAAAAAAAGAGAGAATCTTAAAACACCAAAAATATGGGTCGTTATAGAGGGTCTATTTGGGTTTGGGTGTTTTCAAACGTTTGGGATCTCCATGAGAAACAGACATAGATGAGAGGTCTCTGTGGAATTTCACTTCTAAAAAATAATACCGTGATGGATCGGGATCCTGTTTGAAATCACATGAGAGATCCACACCAAAGATTTACGATCCTGAACACTTGACCGGGCTTTTTTTGCAAATGGATTTTAACAGTGCCTCAAATCAAACACATTCAAGAGGAAAAACTGATAAATGTTCAAGCGCTTCAACTGCTGAGAACCTTGGTGAGAACCTGCTGCGAGAATAATACTCATTCGGATGACGCTATTATGGTTGCCTTTGATGGTATGAAAGACGCAACAGAGGCAGGGATTCCCGAGATCATAGAAGAGATAGAAGAATGGTTTCCGTTTTGCATTTTCAGGGATTTCCATACCCGGCGTAACTTTCTTCAACAGGCAATTCTTAATCGCAATGAAAGGGTTTTCAACCTCGTATATCAGATGGATGGCCATAGAAACCTTTTAAACTGTTTCGACGACCATGAAGGTAACAATATTTTGCACTTGGCTGGACGCCTTGCGCCGGACAGCAAACTCAGTCTTGTTCCCGGTGCAGCTTTGCAGATGCAACGCGAACTACAATGGTTTGAGGTAATCAATTAATACCCATATAGCTTTCACACATATTTTAGTTTTTATTTTTTTATTATTAATTTTTTTTTTCTGTGGATCTGGTGCCTGTGGCATGTATATTGTTCTTGTAGAAACCTCTATATATGTCCCATTGCACATCTATGCTCCTCATGTTTCGGGCGGAAAATATTTCTAGTAATACATTTTTCTTGCAAACCATTTTATGGATAATAATGTGTTTTTCGATGTCTGGTTGTAACTTGAAAATGTTTTCTGAAAAATATTTTCTAACATTGTTTGGTTGATAAGGAAAATCACTAACATGAAAAAATGAACAAAACATTATGCGTAATTTGCACTTACATCCCATGTACGTTGAGCGATTTGCAGAGACACCCCCTATACCTCATTTTTGGCACTAGCACCCTTTCCACTAATGACTAAAGTGCAATTGTTAATGATTCCACTAAAATGGACGGAAAAGTGAATGGTTTGAGTTTTCACTCCAAAACAAATTTCATAATGCCTAAAATAACCTAGAAGACATTTATAAGGCTTGTGAACCACCTTATACCAAAAACAGAGCATGGAAACTCCTACCCTTAAGCCACTCTCTCCCATTACAAAATGCCATCCTCTCGAACATCCAGAAGCCCATCAAGTGCAGGTTCCATGTCTACGTACTGGTTTTAAATGACAATACTCATAAAAAAAACGTAGACAAATATACGTATTCGATGATTCTCTTGAATATCCAATAGTTGAAATTATTTTTTCCTTAAATTATTGAAGTACCTAATTCTTTTCGGATACCTTGATTGTCATTTTAATTAATCTAACCCATCAGATTATGAAGATCAACACCTATAGAAGAACAATTTCTTGACAAATATTATTGTCCTTATTGTACAGACGAAGTTGTAATAGTACTATAAAGATGATATTAATTGCAGAAGAATTATTCACTATTTAATTTTATTAAATTGTTCCAATAAATGATACATTGGTGTGGCACTCTCTCCTAGTTGCAAAATGATATCATTCCTCGGGATTCAAGTATATAGGCTAGTGACGGTTCAATGTACATATTACACATTGCCGGAGATCGGGTGATCCTCTCTAGTCCTAGTTTTGGACTGAATCGGACATTCAAATCTGGACCATACATTAGTATAATTAATTGTTCAGGATTTGCTCAAAAACTATCAGTAAGAGTTTGTGAACAAATATAAACCATTCATTATAGCAAATGGACGGTCTATTTTCGGAATGTCCCGTACAATCCAAAATAAGGATCGGGGAGGATCCAATTTCCGTTAACAAAAGAGAAAACTATGAAAAGAGGAGATTTCACGTGGTAACTGCTTTTTTTCATACAGCAATTGTTGTCACTAGGCTATTTTGGGTTAGCCATCCAGGCAGTACCAGCAATATGTGGTATTCTCCATAATGTGTTTACAATTATTCAAAAGTTTACAAATTAAAAAAACACAAGCATACTTTTACTTCTAAAATGTGCTTACTGTAGCGGTTACAATGTAATTATAACTTGGAGTTTTCACATGTTTTGGGCATTTTTCTTGGTTAGCAATGGTGACACACTGACAACAAAATTAAATTTTCTTTTGCTTACCGTTTGACGAGTTTTTTCGCGTGCATTTACGGGTGCCAAGTGTGTGCCAAGTAATTTTTTTGATTCGTATATAGTCAATGAAACAGGTAAACTTTTAGTTTAGAAGAAGTTTGATGTCTACCTTTCATGAAATAAGTCAAATTTATGGCCGGATATATGTTTTATACAGGCGGTGAAGAAATTAGGATCACCGGACTTAATAGAGCGTGTAAATAACAGTGGCGAAACTCCCGCAATGGTGTTTACGAAAGAACATGAGGAATTGCGAGCTAAAGGAGAGACATGGATGAAAGACACAGCAAACTCGACAATCCCTGCAGCACTCATTCTCACGGTGGTATTTGCGGCCGCCATAACGGTTCCAGGAGGCAACAAAAACGATAGCGGCTACCCAATTTTCTCGCACAAATTGGCGTTCAATGTCTTTGCCGTGTCAAACGCAATCTCTTTCTCCACGTCTGCCACTTCACTATTGATGTTTTTGTCCATCCTGACTTCGCGCTACACAGAAAGCAATTTTCTCTACATTCTTCCCCTGAGGCTAATAATTGGACTGCTCACTCTATTCCTTTCTGAAAACAAAAGAAGAAAATGCAGAACAGAAAATGAAAGTAGAATTTTATATTTCACTGTAATGAACCAGATACAAGATAAGAAGCCCTAAGTAGCTTATATAGGAACCTGGCTAAGATGGAGGAGAGAGAAGGAGTAGTTACACCACGCTACTACTTAGTAACAACCATTAGTGACAGCTCAGCAAACTCTAACTGCATTACATGCTAAACACCAACTAACCAAACAAACTAAGCACGCGTGCTTTAATTAGAGCTAGCACCTTTCACTGATTCTGTTGGTTCTGTTATCACACCCCCACAAACTGATGCTGGAAGGATTGACAGCTGCAGTTTGGCACTTAATTGAAGAAAGCGAGCAACAATGAGGGGTTTAGTAAAAATATCTGCCACCTGGAAAGCAGAGGGTATATGACTGACATGAAGCTGTTTAAGAGCAATTTTTTCGCGGACAAAATGAAAATCAACCTCTACATGCTTAGTTCGAGCATGAAATACAGGATTCGTGGCCAAGGATATGGCAGACATATTGTCACACCAAAGAACAGGAGCTGCAGTCATAGTTGATACATGCAAATCTTTGAGTAATTGAATCAACCAAAGAAGCTCAAAGGCAGCATTAGCTAAGGCCTTGTACTCAGCTTCAGTGGATGATCTGGCCACAGTGGCCTGTTTCTTGGCTGACCAAGAAACAAGATTAGGCCCCAAAAACACACAATAGCCACCTGTGGAACGTCGATCAAGGGCATCACCAGCCCAATCAGCATCAGAAAAAGCTGAAAATGTAAGAGGTCCTTGCTGAAACAGGAGGCCCTGGTGTAAAGTACCTTTAACATAGCGAAGAATACGTTTCACTGCTGTAAAGTGTTGCTCTAATGGACAATGCATGTGTTGACAGACGGCATTAACAGCAAAAGAGAGCTCAGGCTTTGTCAAAGTCAGATATTGTAGGGATCCAACCAAGGACCTATACAACTCTGGATTGGCCATAGGTGTAGGATCACTTCCATAGTCAGACCTAAGAGAAGAGGGAGTAGAGGAGGGCTTGCAATTGGACATGCCAGCCTTGGCTAGAAGGTCAACAGCATACTTTTGTTGGGACAACACCAATCCCTGAGGTGTGTGAATGGCTTCAATCCCCAAGAAAAAATGCAAAGGACCAAGATCTTTTAATGCAAAAGAAGTGCCAAGTTGAGTAGTGACTTGGGCCAGCAGTTGAGAGTTATTACCAGTAACAAGTAAATCATCCACATACACCAAAATATATACCAAATCAGAACCTTGGCTTTTCACAAACAGAGAGGGGTCTGCCAAACTATTGTGAAACCCAAGGGACAACAGCTGTTGAGAAAGCATGGCATACCAAGCTCTGGGAGCTTGTTTGAGCCCATACAAAGCTTTATGCAAAAGGCAAACATGGTGAGGAAACTGAGTACTCACATACCCTTGAGGTTGTTTGAGGTATACTTGTTCCTGAAGATTACCATGTAGAAAGGCATTGGAAACATCATATTGACGTATGGACCAACCAAAATGCAATGCCAAGGACAGAACTACCCTGATAGTAGGTTGTTTAACCACAGGGCTAAACGTTTCTGTGTAATCCACTCCCTCTGTTTGCTGGAAGCCTTGAGCCACCAATCTGGCCTTGTACTTAGACACTGTGCCATCAGACTTCCTTTTGATCTTATAAATCCACTTACACCCAATAACAGGGGCCCCAGAAGGAGCAGGGACTAAGGACCAAGTACCTTGAGACATGAGGGTTGTATACTCCTCAGTCATAGCCTGGCGCCATTCAGAAAAAGCCATAGCCTCTTTAAAGGAGTGGGGTTCAGTTAAGGGAGGAGATTGAATCAAGAGAGAAAAAGGGACCTTAGGAACTGCAATACCACTCTTGGACCGTGTGATCATAGGATGTTGAGAGACTGAAGTAGAGGATGGATTGGAAGAAGGAGTCTGTGAGACAGGAGAAATGGGACCTGCAACTGTAGGAGGAACATGAGAAGACACAAGAGAGGGAGCTGGCTGCAAAGAGACTGAAGAAAATAATGGTGTAGGTGAAGAAACTAATGGAGAAGGATAGGAAGCAGGGAGAGACATAGAAGAAGATGGTGTAGGAGAATGAGCTAATGGAGAAGCAGGTAGAGACATAGAAGATGAGGCAGGAACAACAAAGTGAGGAATAACAGAGTGAGAAGAAGAAAAGGGTGGAGAAAGGGTGGAAGAAAGAAGAATTGTGTAAGGAAAATCATGTTCAAGAAACTTGACATGTCTTGAAACATAGACTTTGTTAGAAACAGGATCTAGACACCTATAACCCTTGGTGCCTGCACAATAACCCAGAAATATACAAGGTGTGGACCTGGAATCAAGTTTAGAAGAAGAATAAGGACGCAACCAAGGGAAACAACAACATCCAAACGGTTTCAACAGATGATAGTCAGGTGCACACTTATACAACTGATGATAAGGGACCTCAAAGTGTAATGCTGAATGTGGGAGCCTATTGATGAGATACAAAGCAGTAGTAATGGCCTCAAGCCAAAATTGGATAGGCATGTGAGCTTGTTGAAGTAGGGTAATGGCAGTTTCTATTATATGAGCATGTTTTCTTTCAACTAGCCCATTTTGTTGGGGTGTATAGGAACAAGAAGTTTCCTGTGCAATGCCAAACTCAGCAAAAAAGGCTGTCATAACACGATTCAGAAATTCTCTACCACAATCAGAACGTATAGTTTTGATAGACAAACCAAAGTGATTGGAAACAAAAGTTCTGAATGCTTGAATGTGATAGGATACTTCACTTTTGAAATGCAAAGGAAATAACCAACTATATCTTGTGAAATCATCCACAAGTAAGAGGTAATATCGATATCCAGAGAAAGAGGAAATAGGGGCAGGGCCCCATACATCAGCATGTAGCAGTTCAAAGGGTAAGGTAGTATGTGTAGAAGAAAGAGGAAAAGGCAACTTGTGACTTTTTCCTTTATTACAAGCATAACAATGCTGACTATTAAAAGTAGAAGAGACGGACAAACTGTATTTATTAGACAAATGTTGTAAGAGTGCACCATGAGGATGACCCAGGCGTCTATGCCACAATTCAGCAGTTGAAGCTGTACTGAGCAGAGCTGTGGGACCAGTGGTAGATTTAGAAAAAGGAAGAAGGGGATAAAGACCCTGGTGGCAAGGTCCCTGGTGAATGACTTGATTGGTAGTCATGTCCTGAACGACATAACCACAAGAGTCAAAAGTAATACGACAATGATTATCCAAAGCAAATTTATGAACAGATAGCAGATTATGTGAGATTTGAGGGACATGCAAAACATGCTGAAGTGAAAAGGTGTGATTAGGGAGAGGCAAGAGGCCTTTACCTGAATGACTAACAGGTACATTTTGTCCATTTCCCACTGTTACTGAGGCAGGTGAAGTGTTGGTTGGAACTGAGATGTGAGATGCATCATTAGTCACATGAGCTGCGGCTCCAGAGTCAAAGTACCAAGGAGCAGGTTGATGTGCAGCAACAGGAGCTCCAACCCCATATTGTGATGTCATTGAGACAGGATAGGTAGTAGAAGAAACTTGATAAGGCATAGCCATAGGTACAGGAGCAGCAGGTGTAGAGTAGGTGCCAAAAGAGTCTGCTGTGACCATTAGTGTTTGTGGTCTAGAGGGATTGAAACCTGTTGAAGCTAGGAAGACATGAGGTTGATATCCCACCTGATTATTTGAGCCAGCAGATAAACCAGAATGATAACCAGACTGAGCATACATTGATCCAGACTGTGGAAACTGATGTGAAGACACAAACTGAACTCCAGATGGTGGATACTGAGAAGAAGATCCAAACTGAGGAGATGCAAAAAACTGATTTGGTGGTCTATAATTCAAGTCTTGCCTATAATAACACTTGTTAGCCAGATGATTAGTTTTACCACAGATCTGACATTCAGTAGAAGAACCATTTCTTTGTCCTCTGAACCTGTTCCCTCTGTTATCTCTATTATTTCTATTCCCCCCCAAAATTCTGATAGCCAATCTGACTGGTATTAGGGCCAAACTGAGGGCCTTGAGAACCAAACTGGACAGGAAATTGAAAGGTATGTTGTGACTGAGGCGCTACAGGTGATACAAGAGGTACAGACTGAGTTGTATTCTGCATTGGTGTTGAAGAAACTGTGCTATGTGGAGCTACCAAAATGGTGGAAGGCTCTGCAGTGTCTAAACACAAATCTTCAGCAAGAAGCATCGATGACAAAGCACTAAAAGTAAGAGGAGTAGTCTCAGCCCTTGTTCTTATAGCCTGCTTAAATGTTCGATAGATCTCATCAGGTAACCCATTCAGAGTATGAAAAACAACATCCTCATCCTCCATGTGTGAACCAGAAGCTTCAAGTTTTTGCAACAAACTCTTAATGTTATCAAGATAGGGTTCCATAGGTGTAGTTTTTCTAAGACTATACAGTCTGCGTTTAATATCCATGATATGAGTTCGAGACAAGAGGTTGAACTTTTCTTCTAATTTCGCCCAAACTTCATGAGTGCGATTTGCTCCAACGATATGAGGGAGAATCGATGGAGTTATTGTTGCAATCAGACATGAAAGCAACATTTTATCAATTGTATCCCACTTAACATAGGCAGGGTTAGAAATCTTGTTTCCACTGGAATCTAGGGTTTCAGGCGATGGTGTTTCAACAGATCCATTCGCAAAACCAAATAAAGAATTTGCACGTAAGGCATTCTCAACTTGTGTTTTCCAAGTGAAGTAATTTGTAGAATCTAATTTGACGGTGATAAAGGATTGAAAATTCGCGATCAAAAAGGTGAGAGATTGGGGCAAATACTCAGTTGAAGATGATGAAGCTGCCATGGCTGAATCTTGAGTGTTCGATCAATCGAAGAAGACGGAAGCTTCGCTTCTTAACACCAATTACTTTGGAGCAGAGGTTGACTTGCGTCTTGTAGGCTCTGATACCATGAAAACAAAAGAAGAAAATGCAGAACAGAAAATGAAAGTAGAATTTTATATTTCACTGTAATGAACCAGATACAAGATAAGAAGCCCTAAGTAGCTTATATAGGAAGCTGGCTAAGATGGAGGAGAGAGAATGAGTAGTTACACCACGCTACTACTTAGTAACAACCATTAGTGACAGCTCAGCAAACTCTAACTGCATTACATGCTAAACACCAACTAACCAAACAAACTAAGCACACGTGCTTTAATTAGAGCTAGCACCTTTCACTGATTCTGTTGGTTCTGTTATCACTTTCTATAACAACAATGGTGGTGGCATTTGGTTGCACACTCTACCTCATGTTCGGGCAAAATAAGGCGTGGATACTTATTCCAGTGATTGCATTAACGGGGATACCAATCGCTTTTTCCATCACTTTACAATTTCCTCTCCTTGTCGCTCTCATCACTTCCACATATGGCCAAGGCATTTTCGGCAAGCAAAGTGATAGGGTCATTTATTAGCATGATGATCAGCACGAGGTGGGAAATTCTAATTATGTAGACGTACATCAAGGACGGAGTCAAGATTGGTAAGTAGTGCATCAAATGCTTAATATATACATAGAACCGTCAATAATTATATATGTCAACTTTGTAATTCGAGGGAAGAAAAACTTCTTTAACATATTTCATAAGGCATTATCATTGAAATGATATGAACGTTTTCTAAATATATCGTGTATCATACACGTGCTTAATCTATACTTCTATTAAAAGTGTGAGCGTTTGTCTCATTTCATTTCCCAAAATACCCCCCCCTACTTCCCCTAATATACAACCCACATCCTCCCGAAACCTCCCGAAACATCACGCCCTTCCTCAAGCCCAAACATCACGTCCCTACCCAAACACCTCATACACATGAACTGACGTCCTAATGCTCTACCGCTCTAACGACGGGCAAGTCCTCTGATTCTCCTTCCATCTTCTTCTCTGCCCTTCAAACCATCTTCTTCACTGCCCTTCAAACCATCTTCTCATCATCTTCTCTGCATTCGTCTAAAACGAACCCGGTATCGGAGACTACCGACGATATTTGCACAGTAAGCACAATTTCTCCTATCCTCTCTCTACATTGTGATCGATAAATCAGGTTCACCCCAATTGTTTGATGCAATTTAATGCATGATGTTGTCTGATAGAATTACTCACCATTTCTGATTGTATGCACGCCAGTCATTTGATAGAATTGCTCATCATTCCTGAGTTTTCGTATAACCCGGCTCCCTCCAAGTTAGTTTCATTTATCTGTTCCAAGGGTTATTTTGAGGTCCCTGGTATGTGATTTTGTCATTATAAGTGAAACTATTGTATAAGTTATCAACCCAGGCTTTTCCTGTTGAGTACGACGCAGCGGAACAACCAAAATCTTTTATTGCATATGCTAACTTTTGTACATACACTTCGCACTCACTTCACTTGACAACACTCACAAGAAGATACATGTAACTCTAACTTGACACTTACAATATCTAGGCACACTCTTTGTGCTCACTCATTAGGTGGTCTCTCCCCCACTTGGGTACTCTCCCACCCATGGGGTGCTTTCATCACCACCAAGGTGGTACTTCCTCACCACACCACACAAATGAGGCCTTCCACCCTTTATATAGCCATCCACCTCCTCAATGGATGGCCAAGATCATTCTCATCCAACGGTCCATATTCTTCATCTAGAATCCTCTTAGAAAATATCTTCTTATCCTCACACCTCCACAACATTCTAGAACTCTCTACACAAGTCTAGCATGTAGTGGAGTCTTCCATAACCTTCTTGAATATTCCAGAACTCTCTAGGTTCCTCCACTTCTAGAATCTTCCAGAAATATCTAGAACATTCTAGACCATTCTAGATTTATCTAGATTATTCTTCAACCTTCTAGAGAGTTCTCCATTATTCTAGAATACTCTCGAACCTTCCGGACTATTCTAGAATTCTCTGTTCTATTCTGGAGGATTCTAGATCCATGATCCATGGACCATGGAGAGTCAAGTGTTGACTCTCAACACTCCCCCTCAACATTGACTCTCCATCTTCTGCTTTGGCAAACTCTTCTTGCTTTGCCCCGCACGATCATCATCCTTGTTTTCTTTTGTTGCTTCCTGATGGTAATACGATATCAGTCCTAACCGTTCTTCGTGTCGGTCCCTGAACGACTAGGGGTTGATATCACTCTTTTAACCACAAGACTGTTGCAGATAGTCTTGATCATTCATCGTGTCGGTGCCAGAACAATCTCGACGACCTTTCACAATCCCATCAGAAACTCCATGCTTCTGTTGCACAACTCTGATCGTGCCTCCATGAACGGTGCTTGACGAAATGAGCTTCGCAATCCTGGACAACATTCTACAGTCCCTCCAACGACGTCTTCGAACACGGTCCTCGGCTGTGATACCCTCCACAGTCTCCGGCTGACCTCACTAAACACGGCCTCCCCGTCACACTCCCACAGTCCCTTGCTGTGGCCTCACCGACGGTCGCTGGCCATCACACTCTTCACAGATCCCCGCTGTGATTCCACGAACGACGTCTTGGCATAAACTTCTGGATTGCCTCGATCGAATTCAACCTCTTTCGATCGACCTATACTGAACCATCATGCCTCCATAGTCGACATCTTTGGGAGCTTCACTTTAGGTGGCTTCACACCTACAACAGGTAGCCCTCTCCATTGGATGCCCGGACTTTAACTCGACCTCTTAGAATGAATATGCTCATCGCCAAACTGCACCTTATTTCCCAGGGTACGACTCGCCAAACTGCTCCCTATTCCCCAAGGTTCGTACCCGCTCTGATACCACTTGTTGAGTACGACGCAGCGGAACAACCAAAATCTTTTATTGCATATGCTAACTTTTGTACATACACTTCGCACTCACTTCACTTGACAACACTCACAAGAAGATACATGTAACTCTAACTTGACACTTACAATATCTAGGCACACTCTTTGTGCTCACTCATTAGGTGGTCTCTCCCCCACTTGGGTACTCTCCCACCCATGGGGTGCTTTCATCACCACCAAGGTGGTACTTCCTCACCACACCACACAAATGAGGCCTTCCACCCTTTATATAGCCATCCACCTCCTCAATGGATGGCCAAGATCATTCTCATCCAACGGTCCATATTCTTCATCTAGAATCCTCTTAGAAAATATCTTCTTATCCTCACACCTCCACAACATTCTAGAACTCTCTACACAAGTCTAGCATGTAGTGGAGTCTTCCATAACCTTCTTGAATATTCCAGAACTCTCTAGGTTCCTCCACTTCTAAAATCTTCCAGAAATATCTAGAACATTCTAGACCATTCTAGATTTATCTAGATTATTCTTCAACCTTCTAGAGAGTTCTCCATTATTCTAGAATACTCTCGAACCTTCCGGACTATTCTAGAATTCTCTGTTCTATTCTGGAGGATTCTAGATCCATGGACCATGGAGAGTCAAGTGTTGACTCTCAACATTTCCCTTGGTCATGCCACTGAAATTTCAAACTCGAATAATATTTTTCCACCGCAAATTTTGCCTTTTATTTATCCCATCATTTTACCCTTTCTGTGATTTACTTTCCTGTTTATCCCCTTCCTCTATAAATCATTTCGTTTGAACCTGATCTCCATAGATTGATGAATAATTTCCAACGGTTTAACGAGTTGTTCTTACATGATTATTCATTGTGATTATTTTGTTTTTGTGTAGTGTGAGATATAACTTCCAAGTATTTCTGGTTGATTGTGACATTATGAAGATTATCTTGGTGAGAAAAAAAGGGTAGATGGAAGAAGAGCAGAATTTGTTGATTATTGATCGCAATGGTATGTCTTTTAACTTATGAGAGCAACTTTTGCAATAATGGCCACCTTATTAGTGTGCTATCCACTGTTCAGATTTTATACAAATCTATCAGGCATTGCAAATGACAAGCCACATTCTTACTTTTTCCTTTAAAGCTTATTCTTCGGAAACTTGGTTGTCGAGATTGTATTGACTAGAACTATATTATGTTGATATTACCGCATTTATGCTAATGCCAATGAAATTCTATTTGACAAGATCACCTTTTTTTTTAATGGACAAAACAGTTGTGATTGTGTATTGCTTGTGTAATTGGATTTTTTTCCTTCTTCTACCTTTAGAGTTTTGATGTCTTCACAGATCGATTATTGTATATAGTGGGTCATAAATATGTCGATTTAGGGCCTGCCATCCAGTTTCCATTTACAGGTAGAAATTCATCGGGTTAGTCGATGTCTATGAACCTCTAAATTCTGCTTATCATTACAAAAACTATTTGTCGTGTCCGTTGTAAAATATGGTTTGTCATACATTTCCCGCCTAAAACTCCCGTTTTCCTTAGATCCTCAGTCTCACAGTAAGAATAGGTCTTAAATTTTGGATTTGAGCCAATTTTTATTTGAATTTAGATGCCCCTGTTTTACATCTTACTTTTGGATAAGAAAATATTGTTTCTAAAGAAGTTAAATCCCTCTCTTTGGAAAATTCAATTAGCTTTTATGTGTCTACTATGACCCAAAATAGCACCTTACTTTTATCCTGTGAACCTAGCTATATGTATGTAATCAAGTTTTGTTCGCATCAAATTCACATTTCTCAGTTCTTATGACTTTCCTTTTTCCACCAAAGCGTGTACCCAGTCTTCCATAAGTTTTTTTTATCATCCATCTTTTGGATACTTTTGACAAAAAATAACTTACAAACCTCCACGTGCAACGCTCGTGTACTTTCACTAGTATGTTAAATACTTTGATAGATAATGTGTACACAGCTGGAGTAGTAGTCGTCCGCCGACCAATTGGTGAAACTTGTGATATTGAAAAACTTGCTTTCGTGTATCTTGGGGTGGGTCTATTAATTAGAATTGAGGGAATGTGGAGGTCAAGTAATGGCGTGCAAGACCACGCAATAATTCTCCATTCATTATGGGCATGAATCAGTAATTATTTCATTCAGTAAATTAAGGAAAGGGGTCAGAAGGTTGATTTCTATGAGTTTTTGTGAGTTTACGATTCTCCATTGTTTTTTTTTTTTTTATCAGGAAAGGAAATTTATTAACTCGATAAAGGGTACATCGAGGAGCCAAACTTTCGATAAGGAAAAACGAAAGAGGCAAAAAAAAAAAAAAAACCAACTTCCAGCGAAGTGTTGGAAGATAAAAGGAAACCTAGACAATACTTTAGAAATGGACACTCTGAATGAGACCAAGAAAATGCCAAACATACAACCATCCACCTTCACGCGAAACAAATAGATGCTGAGCCCGATCATACCCGATCATACGATTCGCCAAACAAATAGATGCTGAGAAAATGCCAAACATATTCTATTTTTGCCTAACTTGAATAGGGGCTAGCATTAATACCAAATGAAATGCAACAAATCCATATATTTGTGCTATTGAGAAATAGATAGAGCCAGTTTTTACATGCAAACAAAACCAAAAATGGAATAAGCAGAGGCTTGACATTTTTTCGTAACTTGTCAACGGAGCCCAAAATGCCTAAACCCAAGTTACATTAGTAATTTACATGGTTAGTTTTATTTCCCTGATCACCTATGTAGATACACAATATGAGTCCGATGTACATGCCGTTGCAAATGCTCACTCTGCAGAGGGACACAATTATTGGATTGCAATTTTGTTCACCCTCCTTAAAAAGGACAAACAAAACCCGGAAATGGCTACAATACACACCCCCTATTTGGGTGTGTATCATATACACTCCTATAAAAGTTACGAATCAATTAACAAAAGTTACGAATTGTAATAAAAGTTACGAATTCTTTGTACAAAAGTTACGAAACGCACCAAATGTTATGAATCATAGAAAATGTTACGAATTATTTTTCTGAAAAAGTTACGAATTTTCTGAAAAAGTTACGAAACACTAAAAAATGTTACGATTGCCAATGAGGTGGCGCAATGTGGACCACACAATGGGTGCATATTGTATACAACTTTAAGGGGTGTGTATTGTAGAATTTTCCACAAATTCCTCCCTTCTATTGGTTGAATTGGTGTGGGTCCTACCACAAAGTGATATCACGCTTAACTAGCTTGCTAACGCAAATAACTTTTTGAAACCCCAATAATTGGAGAGCAATTTTGTTCACCCTCCTTAAAAAGGGTGAAGAAAACCCTCCCTCCTATTAGTTGAATTGGTGTGGGTCCCACCACAAAGTGATGTCATGTGAACAAAATTGCTCTCCAATTATTGGTGTAATTTTTAACAACAACGCACATTGGCGTCGCAAATTGCCTCGTAGCTGCTGTAATTAGCTGTTAGGTGTTGATACATGCTGAAATCGCTGAAAATACAATCTTAATTGTCAAAAAAACCGAGTTTAGGTGCAGCGATTAGTCTTTATGTGCTGAAAGAGTGCTCTAGAGCAGGAAAACAAACTTCATTTGCTGAGATTGTGTTACTAAGACCTTATTGATACCTTTTTGTTGGACAACCGAAGTGAGTGTTTTGACTCAGAAGTGTATGTCGTTCTGAATTGAACTTGTCTAAATGGGAGTATGGACTTCGTGTCACGATGGGGCTTCAAGCCTAGTAGACTGTGTCATGATTGGGCGTCATGCCTAGTAGACTTTGTGTCGTGATGGGGCCTCGTGCCTATTAGACTTCGTGTCGTGTTGAGGCTTTATACCGTTTGGACAATTGGGTCTTGATATTGGCCTTGTGCTTGGCTTTGTGCCTATTAGACTTTGAGTCGTGTTGAGTTACAAGCCGTGTGTGTGAGTTTTGAGGCGAAAGTTATAAATTGAATTTAATTACTTGATGTTATAGTAAAATACCTGTATGGTTGTTCTTTGTTAAGTACCTATGACTTAACCACTTTTGGAATTCTCCTGGGATTCTAGTTTTATAGGTTAGAGTCGTTGTCCACTGCTAGGCGTCCGTGTGTCACACTCTTGCTCGGGGCTTTTAGACTGGAGCATCACGCTAGTCGTTGACGTGGAGGTTTAGTGTTGTTTGTACATGGGTCTTGTATAATAGTTTGTCTAGCTATAATGTTGTTAAATCTCAAAGTCTTCCGATGTTCAGTCGTTAAGATAGTAAATTCTGAAGTTGTTAAGGAAGTGAGTTTGTCATATTAGTTGAATTAATTTGCTAGCATTGTGAGCTGTAAGTTGTTGGTTGTGGGGTTATAGTCGTGTGTTTGGCTCGGATAGGACTTGTTAGGGTGTAGCTCCGGGTCGGGTCGTCACAAGGGCGGTTTCGCTAACACAATGAATAACACAACATTTGACACAAGTTTTTTGAGTCAGCCCCATGCAAATGATCGGAGCAGTAAAAAATCAACTCATTTAGTTATTGGTAAGGACTTGATCGATTCAATTAGTTGATTTCTTTCAAATTTTTGGGATAAAACCGAATGCACCGATCAAACCTTTACCGATATCCAAATGAGTTGATCTTTTGAAGGAACTCTTATAAACATGTTTTAAACAAATTGAACGGCTCCGATTGTTAGCGTAACTAGCACAACTCCTAGTGTTAAACATTCAATAACAAATGCGAAAACAGGTGGTTCGGATTACCTTTATCGAACTTTTACCAAACCGGATCTTTTGGTGGATGGATTACATACTCTGGATCACATACTAAAACAACAGCAATCTCCTGCGATGGAGTGAAAGTATCACCCTCTATTCCTCTAGTTTGAGTATCACCCTTTATTCCGCGGTGCAAAACCTTCGAATCGCTTTTTAATGGTAGAGAGAGAAAACTGGACTTGGGGGAAGTGTTGTGCACTTGGGTGCTATGCATTGTGATGTGCACTCTTCGGCCATCCGATCATGTTTTGGACGGTCTGGATGCATTCGACAATTTTAATTTAATTTTGATTTATTTTTACCCATAAAAAATCAAAACACATCCGAGCCGTCCAAAGCATGATCGGATGGCCGAGGAGTGCATAGCACCCAAGTGCACAGCACCTCTCCCGAATCCGAGAAAACTAGGGAGAGTTTTTTAGAACTCAATAACTGATAATCTTTTATCCATATATTATTAATATGGTGTAGGAATTATATATAGTGAGCATCCTAAATTAATGCTTTAGAAATCCTATAATCCTAATCTTGTATCTTATCTCCAAGATAAGATAGGACTCTGTATAATAAAATGGGTCACCGGATCATGCTCAAATGGGCGACCCAATTTGGTCCCGGACCCAGCCCCAAATTCCAACACCTAGCATTCCGCAAGAGTTTTTGTTTCTAACTAAATCTCTCTTGAAAAGTGAGCCCAACATGCGTGCCGTATAATATTGCTAACCTTATAGCAATACGGGAGAATTTCCCATTGAATTTTAAGGGTATCACGTGGTTGCCTAACAATCCGAATCCCTCTACCAAAGAACTGATTCATCAAAAAAAAAAAAAAAAATTCAGTTGGAATATTGTTAACTGAAGCCCCATTTTTCAAATTTGCAAGTCTTCCCCAGATCATCACTTCGGATTCAAAAAAATTCAACTAGATACTATATTAAACATGGGCATGCATTTGCACATGCATAGATTAATGCTCAAATTACTCCCACGATTTTAATACTTTTCAAATCTTAGTTCACATTTACTTAACTGAAGCCCCATTTTTTAAATTGGCAAGTCTTCCCCAGATCATCACTTCGGATTCAAAAAATTTCAACTTGATACTACATTAAACATGGGCATGCATTTGCACATGCATAGATTAATGCTCAAATTACTCAAAATTTTAATACTTTTCAAATCTTAGTTCACGTTTACTTACTGATGGGAATTCACAAGCAGTGCCGGCCCTGAGTTTTGCGAGGCTCCAAACCTATTCTCAATTTGAGGCCCTTCACATTTTTTTTTTCTATAAGAAGAGTAAACAAGACTATTAGTTTACTACTACAAAGATCAACATCTCCTGTAAGTTTCAAACAAAGTCTGGAATTAGGAATACACATACAAGACTATTACTTCGATGTACCAAAATATACATAATTCGATACATAAAAAGCCATAATCTCATATATAAAAGTGTTACCATCATGCATTGACCATTTACCAATATATATCTAACCACATTAATGTAAATCTCTATCCACGGGATATCCTTGATTCCTTTACAAAAAGATACTAGTTTCATCGGCTAGATACAAAAAGTACTTATCATTACAAGAACTCAAATGTATCACTTGAACAATGCTATTCTTATATTTTTAGAGGCAAATGTATTAATTAAACTTGCGTAATCTAGTCTTTTCGCAAAATCATATAGGACTTGGGGGCCCTAAAATTGGACTCATTTTAGGGGGGCCCAGACACGGGCCTCTTGGGCCTATGCCCAGGGCCGGCACTGTTCACACGAAAAAAATTCAACATAAAGAAACAGAACTCATCGTAACAAGTGCACATGCAAGGACTGTCAAGGAGTATTAAAATCCTATCATTGAAGATTGGAAACTGCTATTTGCCAATTTAATTTCACGAAGCTGCTGTATTGATGCTGCTGTCTTTGCCTTTATCTTCTGAAGCCATAGCTGATCTTATCATGATCTGGTCACCTTACAATTGCGAAGGCTTTTAAAGCTTTCACTGGCATTTGGGAATTCTGATGCCTCCATTCGGCTATTCTATGTTGGGTTGCAGTTTTAATCTCACTGTTCCTGGTTTGGAGAATATCTCAATTAGGAGTTTTGGGCTTTCCTTGTTGCTGTCAAACCTTGTATCAATGCTTGAATTGTATCAGTGCTTAGGTTGATCTCTTGTTGACCTTGTTATTTTCCTTGGGGTTCGTGGTGGCATATGATTGTCGCTTGGAGGGGTGCCAACCTTGTTGGAATGTCTCATGGCGTTGTGATGCCGTTCCCTCGGATCCCTTTAATCTTTGTAGTCCGTTTCCAAAAATTAATAAAATCTCTTTTTTTGCCATAAAAAAAAAAAAGAGGACTGTCAAGGAGTCAATTTACTCCATCAAGTTTTTCTTCAATGTGGTTGAATTATGATGAGCTCACATGGTGGATTTAATTATCAATAAATTGAAATGAAACTTAAAGGGCCTGTGCGGGAGCCGAGGCATTTCATTATTTATTGTGTAGTTTATTCAGGCGTTGGGGAGTGGATTATAGAATGGTTAATCCAAAACCACTTCCGGATGAACATTTTGTATTCTCATTATATATGCATCTACTAACCTTCTGATAGATTGATTTTGCCCATTATCATTCAGAAAATGTCGCTGATTTTGATTATAATTCAGGTACAGATATATCTATATGGGGGCGGTTCCGCTAACACAACGAATAACACAACATTTGTCAAAAGTTTTTCGTGTCAGCCGCACGCAAATGATCGGAGCCATTCAATTTGTTTTAAACATGTTTTAAGGATTCCAAAAAAAAATCAACTCCTTTGGATATCGGTAAGGGCTTGATTAGTTCATTCAGTTGATTTTTTTTTTTTTCATCAACAGAAATTGTATTTCAATAAGCTATCCGACGCTTACAAAGATTTCCAACGGATACAATGAAAGGAGATTACAGCCAAAGCCTATAAAGCTAGTAAGATGGGAAGATTAACGCCAAAATGCGAACGTGAGCCATATTAATGGCTCTCTTCTCACCGACTCAAAGGTGTGGGGAACGAGGAGTTGCAATTAAGGCAACCAATCTCCCAAGGCTAGCGGCAAAACCAGTCAAGGATAGCAATGAGCAACAATGGAAAATCTCTTCCTAAATCTGATATGTAACAACTAACGTCGGTTAAAGTAGCACTAAGAACTCACAAGACAAACTCCCAATACCACGGTGGAGCGCCAGACAACACTCTGAGATGAAGCTACGCTGTCACGACAGCCTCTGGGCACGGGAAGAAAAGCCCTCTGGGCACGGGAAGAAAAGCCGGTAGCAGACAAACCCAAGACCACAACGACCACATGACAAATCTAGGGCAGCAAGAACAACTAGACAGAGAAAAAAAAATTTAACCAAAATAAATAGATTATTGCCCCACCACCAAAACACCCATCGGATCTGGGAAAAACTAGACCGGTTCTGAAGATCGAGGGAGAAATTGCTAGAAAAAAAACCCCTTTTGCTCAACCCCCTCCTTATTGCGCCACCACCAGCCACCGCGCTAGACCATCCCTCGTCATCTCCACCACGCTGAAACAATACCATGTTCGCCGAATCACACTGCCGACGGACAAAGACACGAGGATTGGACCACTGATATACATGCAACTTCAATAGTTGAACAATCGTTTCACGGAAGGGAACACGGAGTTCCTACTTTGTATGGCTTACTTGAATCCTAAAAATTAATTTTCTGCTTTTGATAGGTAAAAGTTGACCCATCTTATAGAACTCCACTCGTCTGACTTTTCTAAGGTGGACTTAATGCCATTAGACATTCAACTCCAAATTAAATTTCATTGTACATATGAGATCCGATGAAAAAAATTCAGAGCAAAAGGGGTAATTGTAATATGCTAAATACTTTGTTGTTTTTTGGGGGGTATTTTTGATATTGTTAGAATTTTTTATTTATTTACAGTTATGATTTCTAAATGACCATTGTAAAATTTTTGAACACCTTCACGAGAATTCCTGAAGCCGCCACTACAAAAACACGCGAGACATGATAAATAAATTTCCCCCGCCCATCCTTCAAGTTGACATGGACAGGCTACGTACGCGAGACATGATAAATAAATTTCCCCCGCCCATCCTTCAAGTTGACATGGACAGGCTACGTAGTACTTAGACTTGAGATATCTTATATTTAGATATCAGGGTGAAAAGCATCTTGAAAGAGAATAAAGAATTAAATAAACCATTGATAAGGTGATATATATTTCAATTTTAAATAAACCATTGATAAGGTGATATATATTTCAATTTTAAATAAACCATTGATCGGGTGGTATTAAATAAACCATTAAATTGTTATCGAAACCAAATTAAATTGTTATCAACCAAAGTAAATTACAAGATTTAAAAAATTGTAAGAAAAACTTTTTTTAATTTAGAAAATTGTACAAAAAACTTTTTTTAATTTATGTTTTGAATCGTAGGACGGAGATTTCAAGTCAAGTTGCTAAGGTGCAGACAACCTTCAAAGCAGTGTTTTAGTACCAGGGGTGTGGGGACGGGAGCCCCCAGGGACACGAAAACGATATTTGAGGGACCTCAGTGTGTAATTTCGGCTATAAGCCGGATCTAATTATTTCGCTGCTAGTGAGAAATTAGGGTTATCAATTTTCAGAGAAAACAAAGAGAGAGGCGAGAGGCCGGACCTAATTATTTCATGTTAATTGAGGCAAAATATAGAAAATAATATAAGGATATGGGGCAAAATTACTTATTTCATGTTAATTAAGGCAAAATATAGAAAATAATGTATAGGATATGGGGCAAAATTACCAAAATGTCCAAAATTATAAGTACACGACAGTAGAAATTTTCAGTCCAGCGGGGTCAGTTGACCCCCTTGCTCCTTCCTGGGACAGTCCCTATTTCAAATAATGATTGTAAATTTGTCAACTTATGCATTTCGTTACATCAAATTTAGGAGGTTGCGTATGAGTTTTCCATATACCAGGAGCGGAATAGGGAAGAAAACCAGGGTGGGCCGCGAGAACACATCAGATCTGGGCGCAAGAGGATGAGAGTGCTAGGGTCAGTTAAAATTTTAGAGAGAGAGAGTATAAGTCTAATCGTGGTGTTTGACTTCAATACTATACAAAGTGGTTCGTGGTGTTTGACTTCAATACTATACAAAGTGGTTCATTCAGTTGATTCCTGTCAGATTTTCAAGATAAAACTGAATGAACTGATCAAGCCTTTACCAATATCCAAATGAGTTAATTTTTTTATAGGAACTCTTACAAACATGTTTTAAACAAATTGAATGGCTCCGATTGTTAGCGTGGAGCTCCGATTATCGTTATATTAAATGTTGAGTTATTCGTTGTGTTGGCAGAACTGTTTTTTTTTTTAAGTCAGGTACATGTATTTACAATTTAAAATTTAGAATCTAACACATACTCCCTCCATCCATTTTTTAGTGTCGACATTTCTATTTTGGACTGTCTCTTAATAAGTGTATAATATATTAAAAAGTTAATGGGTAAGAGTTTGTACAATTATCATTTTGCCCTTTGAAAACTTAGTAGGTAAAAAGTTAATGCGTAAAAGTGGAAGTAAAAGTTTATGTGAAAAGTATAAGGGAAATGTGTAACGATGGTGTTTATTTAATAAGTTGAATTTACGAAACAACACACTTAAAAAGGGACGGAGGGAGTAATTAGCTTCCAACACCCCTTAATATTTTCATAGCTCAGCTTTAAAATTGAAATGTCTTCCCCAGATACCCTCTTCTCTTCTGACTATGAATTGATAAATACTGTTCCCCATATCAACTTGATAGTTGATAATACATTAAAAAGGTGCACATTCATTTGCACAAGCATAGATAAATGCTCAAATTACTCCAAGGATTTTAATACTTTTAGAGGCGCGGCAGTTGGGTCAATTCGTTTTGGTGCCCACAGAGAACAGTGTATGTGGGAGGCTTCCTTTGGGGGAAGGCGTTTTCTGCTGAGACAAGTTATTTCAAGTGTTTAGAAGGGGTATTTTGGGAAGAAAAACTGTGGGAAACACTTTGGTTCTTCCGATTTTTTTAAGTAGTGGAGTAGTAGATTACTATTTTCTTTCGCTAAATAATGTCAACCTCGCACATGGGTGATATAGTGCGTACTGACTTATTTAGAATTTTCCTTTGCAGAGTGATCCAGTTGTGACTTATTTTAAATTAGTAGCTTGCCATGTGAGCATTTTACAAGTTCACGTTCTACCTCACCTAATGTTTGTTTCCAGTGGAGCATATTCTCATGATCGAGTTCCAGCACATTATTGAATACTGTACTTTGTTATTATATACTCGAAGGAAAAAAACAGCCCAACAAAAATCTGATCAAGGGGATTGAGAGGAAGCTGTACTCCACTCAAGTGGGGTCGTGGCTTCTTCCTCTGCATTAACAATGACAACGAAGGTGAAGCGAAGATATGGAATTTGTCTTTATTGGAGAAAAAACTCTCAACTCACAACAAAGGTGAAGAAAACTCACCGAACAGAGTGGCGATTTGATCTTTTGCTCCGATACCATGTAAACTCAGACAATTTGATTAACTATTTATGGATCGCTAGTTGGGGTACTTGACTAGACAGACCATTTAGGCCTTGTTCGCTTGGTAGTTTTAGTTTAATTTAGTTTTGGAGATAAGGGTAATGAGTGGAGAGAGATAGAAAGAGAAATAAAAGTAATGATTACAAAACTAAACCATTCAAACGAACAAGGCCTTAGTATCTTGCCAAGTTGAGCATGTTCTTATCCCAAAGTGATGCCATCACAGGGGTAATATATAATAGTGACTTATTTAGTACTACTAGCATTTTCCTTTGCAAAGTGATGTAATAGTGACTGATTTTATATTTAGTATCTTGCCAAGTTGAGCATACTCTTAGACCATCCTCATCAGCTTCAACAAAATTTTGACCAAATTTAACTACAAAAACACCTTTTACAATTTAGCAAGCCACTTTATCAAAAACTCAAAAAATCAGACTTTCTATCCAAACTTTACTTTATTAAACTATTCCCCTCAAATCTATAAAAAAAAAAAAATTCCTCCCTAAAAGGCTAAAAGTTCTCCCTCGGTCAGTGGGTGGACCCCCCATGCGTCATTTCATTGGCTTCCCGTACCCAGACTAGCCACGTGCCCATTTTTGACGCATTTCTTCCCCTCCCTCTCTCTCTCTTCTGCCCTCATCCGGAAGGGAAAAAAATAAAATAAGGGTAACCCATGAACAGTGCATCGCTGGGTATGTAAATGCACTGTAGCAATTGTATTTTGGCCCAAGAAAATGGCAAGGCTGATTTTTGGGAGGTTTTCACGGTTTTGCTCGCTAATTTGTCAAAAACAGTGTTTTATAACACCTGATATTGATGCTCTTATGTGGTCAATAAAACATGATGAATAACAAATTCACATTGTTCCTCACCTAACGTTCGTTGATATATTGGACAATATTATTAGGTGGCCAGTAACCCATCATGAATAACCAGTTTACCTACCTTACTTAATGTTTGTTGACATACTGGAGCATCAAAAGATTAACTATTTATGGATCGCTAGTTGGGGTACTGGGCAGGACAGACCATTTATGATCGACTTTCAGCACTTCAACTTTGTTGTTATACTCGAGGGATAAAAGCAGCTAGCCCAACAAAAATCTGATCAACTGGGGTCGTGGCTTCTTCCTCTGTATTGAGCGGGTCGTCAGAACAAAGGAGAATGGCAGGTTTGAAATTTGAATGCCATATTCATTCACACTTTATTGTGTCTGCTGCTTTGTGGCAACTTAAATGTGCAAATTAGTCGTACCTAGGAAAATGCCATTTTTTAAGACTCATTTTATGCTCAAACTGTCGATTTGTCTTATAACGAAATGCAGACAAACACACCACATCATTTTGTTCGAAAATTCTCCACAAACTCTTTGTTTTGTACATAACTTTGCAAATTAATGTTCAGTTAGCATGAATTTTCCCCTCTTTAGTGATTTAGTGAACGTTTCCTGTGTTTGATAAAAATTGCAAACTTTGATCAGACTCCAGAAGGAAATACTCTCTTCATCCCAATCTCTTCACCAACACCACTGTCTCGTAGCTTCCAATCAAATTCAGTCTTCTACTCCAAACCAACATACAATAGTCCCTAGAATGAGAGAAGGAAAAAGAAGGAGAAGAAATCTCCTTCGAAGTACTTTATAAAACAATTGGTATCAGAGCCGCGTGTTTTCAATTCATTTGCTATGATTGTGAATTATTTTTGTCTCGATTAATGTTTGATCGACTGCCGATAGTTCTCGTCTCACGCGGATACCTGTTTTTCGTTTTCAATGGCCGACCATTGTTTTTTGGGACAATTGTTATAGGGTCCACTATAGCTATTTCTTAACACTTCTAGTCTACTTAAGATTTCCCTCACACATCCAATCCACTCACTCATCCAAAATACAACAATACCCCTCGCGACCTTCCTCTAGAGTCCAGACTCAAACTTCTCCCCCTTCTATATCTCTCTCATCTCATCGTCTGTCTCTTTCTCTCTCCCTCTCTCTCTCTGCTCACCAGACGATTTCCATCGAGATCGCCGCCTCGTTTGGTGGAGCTACAACCTAAGTACTGAGCGGCGACGTCGCGAACTTGGCTTTGCTAGAAATGATGTCGTCGCGTAAGGTTTTGAGCTGAGTGACGGCGGATTCTCTGGTGGTGCTAGTGATGACACCATTGAAGTCTCTATTCTTATTCTGTCTGAAAATTCCAGTTTTGAAATTTGATCAGAACTGTGATTTGATCCCTGAAACATGTTCCTCCTTGGGAGATGATCACGGAGCTATTTTTCCGAGCCTGAAACCACCACCAGAAAGACATCACGCGCTCCCTGAATACGGCGAGTATAATCGAGTCAGATCCACTCGCAGTGGTGCAAATCACTCGCGGACAGAGGTAGAAGACGATGGTCGGCCCAGGCCCAGCCCACGGGCTTATCCTAGTCGGGCGGGCGGGCGGGCCAATCTTCGGGCCGACTAAGCTTGGCTATTTGGGCGGGCCAAATTTTTTTTTTTAAAATTTTTTAAGCTTTGGTCCAACGCCTTAACACCTACTCCCTCTGTCCCATTTTAAATGCTCCCTAAGAATATCTGTGCCATTTTCAAACGTCTATATCTTTTTATTTGTAATGTTTTCAAAGTTTTTCAAAATTTTGTCTAATAGAACTAATTGAAATCTATCAAATAAGATCCATATTGCATATAAAATACATTATAGAATGAAAATTAAAAGAGTTTTAAAAAGGCACGCATAATCGTAGGGAGCAATTAAATTGGGACGGAGGGAGTATATCCAGCGTGTGTAATACTCTGCCTATTCCAACTAGCATTTGCTCTTGGATATTGGGACCCCGTGGTCCCCTTAAAAAATTAAAACCCACTCTCCCAGAGTTTCCGTTGGTAAATGGAAAAACCCTCTGCCCATAATATAGGCCCAGCACATGGGCATATCACGCGGCCCGAGCACTGACAACATGTGACAGAGTTATTAACTATTCATATTTGTGCATGTCTTCTACACGTTTTCTGCCATTTGAGCAACAATGGGCAGTAGAATCCACTCCCCAACAAGTAGAGGGGACCACCAAATATTGTGTAATGAGATTTGGGCGTAATGTTGGCAGCAAAAAGAGTAGCATTTTGCATTTGAGTATTGGGACCCGTGGTCCCCTTTCCCAATCTGATTGAATGTGTTGTCTCAAGGTACACTGCCCTTTGTACTTGCACAGTTGTAACCAAAGAAATTTTGTGTGTAATGAAATTACCCACAGACTTGCGTGTAGAGCAAATGACAGCTGTGGACCCATCAAATTCAAAGACCACTTTACGTAAAGCAAATGCCTGGGAGGGGAGTCAGAGACTCAGAGGAGGAATTTCAGGGGTGTTGTTTCAAACCCATGCTACGCGTGTAGAAGTGTACGGGCTGTGTGCGGGCTGATATGTCGGGCCGACGGGCTGGGCTCATGGGCGGGCCAACGGGCGGGCGGGCGGGCGGGCTGGAGTTAAAATTCTTAGGCCCAAGCCCGGCCCATGGAAACGTCGGGCTGGGTAAGCCCGCCCACTTGGCAGGCTCAGGCTAAGCCCAGCGGACCTAGCGGGCTTCGGGCGGACCTCGGGCCAATGGGCTAAATGATGAGGCTTGACGACTGGTGTGTTTTTGTCCGCATATTCAAAGGTCTTTTTACTTTTCTTAGTTAAAAAGAAAAAGTACTCAAAGAAGAAGTCAGTAAGGGAAAAGGTGGGGCCACCACCATTTATTGGAAGTTGTACACTGTTGGGTAATATTCAAAGAAAGAATAAGAAAAAATCAAAGATAAACGTGGCATGGTATAGGGAATGGAGACCCTGAAAAACTATTGTTAATAGTTACATGCGGATTGATGAGGATTTTTTTAAAATTTTTCCGGCTAAGTCCAATTTTCCGGCGACCGTGGGACCATTATTTTAATTTTAATTACCATGGTCATCTTATATTATTTTACATATTTTTATATTTTTCATAACATAAAACAAAGCTCAAGTACTCTTTTTTTTTAAAAAAAAGATATGGTGCAGATGACCACATATTGTGAGTATAGATAACCCACATCTTGTTAGTCCAGATAATCACCTCTATGAGTTCAGATAGTCACATCTGATCTTAAATAGACTTTATAAAAAAGATAAAATATAGATGACAACATCTTGCGAGTCCAGATAACCACCTCTTTTGATTTTAGATGAGGTTATCTCCGCCGGAGACTTTTCTGGCGAAGTCCTATTTTCCGGCGACCGTGGGATCATTATTTTAACTTTAATTACCATGGTCATCTTATATTATTTTACATATTTTTTTATTTTTCATAACATAAAACAGAGCTCAAGTACGCTTTTTAAAAAAAAAAAGATATGGTCCATATGACCGCATCTTGTGAGTATAGATAACCCACATCTTGTTAGTCCAGATAACCACCTCTATGAGTCCAAATAGTCACATCTGATCTCAAGTAGACTTTATAAAAAAGATAAAATATAGATGACCATATCTTGTGAGTCCAGATAACCACCTCTTTTGATTCTGGATGTGGTTATCTCCGTTAGACACTTTTCATGCGAAGTCCAATTTTCGGCGACCGTGGGACCATGCATTATTTTAACTTTAATTACCATGTGCTAGAACCACACAGTTTGTCTCATCTTTGGGCAATAGCTATCACATGTCTGAGAGTAGTCACATTCTTGAATTTGTGAGTTAGAATTCACATGGGGTTGAAAGGAGTATCACATTTTCTGTTCAGAAAAAAAAAAGGACTATCACATTTTTGGTAAACATGTGGACCCAGCTGTCTTCCACCTCTTTTTTTACATCCAACAAGCAAGTGTACTATCACCATTCACCACTACATTCAATACGGAGAAGGAGATCGATGTGGAGCGGAGGGTTTTGAATTAACGTGATTGCTTTTCCGCCGCACGGGATTTTCTTTGTGCGGTCCACGATCGAGATCGCTTCGACTCAGAGAACGTATTATGTATTAAAATAATGTTAAGGTATTTTTGTCTAGTAAAAAATAAAAGAATGGACCTTACACCTTAGAAAATATAAGGAAGTGGATTAGAGGTGTTATGGACATATGAGGTGGACTAGAAGTGTTACAAAAAGCTATAATGGACCTTAAAATAATTTTTTATTATTTTTTAAATTACCAATAAAAATGTTTTAGATCTCGGCCATTAGGTATCATACTAGCTGGACAATATTTAACACTTTTTGTGTTCCGATATCTTTAAATCCTAATATAGCAATGGGATGGAAAATCATATCTGTAACGTCAGTTCCCATTATGTTAATTTTAGTCCGTTTTCAATTTACGGACCATTTCACGGCCTTTATAATTTTGTCAAAATTAAACTGATTTATTACAATTCACAATCGTACAGCTACAACTGATTCCCGCCATGTATGGTTCGTTCTGGATATATATGTAGCATTGCCGGTAAATCATTGATCGAGATCTTAAGATCTAGCTAGAAAAGACTTCTTACACACAGCAAAATACAATGAAAATGGTTCGGATAAGAAGTGATCCACGTTTAATTTGGTGGTTGAAAATTTGAATTTACTATTCCACTCATTGCAGAGAGCAACTTAGAGGTGGACTTGAGGTACATACCATTGTTCAATGCTGCACTCAGAGGCGACTGGGACGCCGCCACAGGATTCTTTGACCAAGATGAACAGGCGATCACAGCCCCAATCACAAAATCTTTCGAGACAGCGCTCTACATAGCTGTCGGGACTGGAGAAAGGGCAATCCATTTTGTGGAGAACTTGGTGGAGTTGATGCCAGTGCAGTCCTTGATATATCAAGAAATAGGTGGTTTTACCGCCCTTCATACGGCTGCTTGGGTTGGGAATACGAGGGCAGCTGCTGTCTTGGTGCGACAAAACCCTGATTTACTCTACATTCTTGATAAGGATCGCAAGTTACCGCTCCATCTTGCTGCTGAAAATGCTCGTAAGGACACCCTTTTGTTCTTATTGGCTGTTACTAAGGATGATCATGTGTGTATGCCCTTCTCAGGAGATTCTGGTGTTCGGGATGATCATGTGTCTATGCCCTTCTCAAGAGATTCTGGTGTTCGGCTTGTCAATTATGCAATCTCATCCAGATTCTATGGTAAGTACATACAAACTAATTAAATCAGAAGTCACAAGAATGACAAGTACTTACAAATAGTATACTGCTATATGGTTCTATTTTGTTGTATTGCTTATTTTGTATCTTAATCTAGACATCTTAAAATACTTAAATGATCATTCATGATGACCTCCACGAAAATATCGAAGTGTAGATCCCACTTACTATGACTTTCGAGCAGTTCATAGAGCATCTCCAATGGTTTTCGCTATTTTTAAAATGCCAAAGTCTACTTTGTTAAAATCTGGCAAACAAGCTTTACTGGGGTTAAACTGTTAAAGCCACTATTTGGTCCCTACCACATGGAGCCGTTGGATCACATCTACATATTGTTGTTCTACTACTAGGGAATGCCTGTGCCTAAAGGCACGGCGCGTCGTCTTTTGACCTCAACCTAATGGACTACCGTTCTACTATTTATCACTATAATGGTAAATAGCCTAATGGATTGCCCGTGCCTAAAGGCGAGACGCGACGTAATTTGACATCAACTCTATGAACTATTGTTTTGCTATTTACCACCGTAAATGTTTTATAGAAATTGTCAATGCCTGAAGGCATGACGCAATAGCCTTTGAACATGAATAAAATGAACTATCCTTCTTCATATTTAACCTGCTCGCCAAAGAAGCTAACTTCTCTGAGGGGTCTTTTTTCAAGTAAGGTTCAGAGAGAGTTAGAGAGTTCATCTAATCAATTATGATTACTGAATTAAATATTTACTACCACTAATGAATCTAGTCTTATGTTGCTCATGATCAAAATAAGATTAAAAGTGTATAATCAAATGAGATTTTAAATAAAATTTCATGTTTTCATACCGACAACTATCGATTAACCAGTACAACAATTCTATTCGATCAATGATTAAACCAAATCAAAAAACAGAGCAGAATAAAATGAGCATAGCAGAAAGGGCTGCCTTTGCTTCTAGTAGTTGCCCGTGTCTAAAAGGAGTAACGCAAGACAATAAGAACCCTACTTAAACAAATTATTCGTCCTTACAATATATTGGTCTCTCCCACCACCAAATTTTATTTGTTTATCATGGAGATTGCGGATCAATCAATTATTCATATCATATCCTGATTCAGTTTGGTTTTGCAAGAAAACTAATGAAGCAAAAGAAATTAAAAAAGAAAAGAAAAGAAATTACATTGAGAAAAGTGATTGTTGTATCGAATAGCGTACGAAAACAACTAAAGGCACTTACTATATCGGATTTGTGTCCATTCATTGCTCATGCGTAAAGGCATTTAGCATATATAAATTACACTGAGGCAAGTGATTGTTGTATCGAATAGCGTACAAAAACAACTGAAGGCACTAACTATATTGGAATTGTGTCCATTCATTGCTCATGCGTAAAGGCATTTAGCATATAAATTGCACAATCCAAAACAACTACTTTGCATTGTACCAAAGATCCCTTCTTAAAATTAAATTTCACATATTTGATTCATCAACAAGCTTTAAGCAGTAAAAAATAAAGTAAGAAACATATTAGAAAAATAGTTTTATTATTGATCAAAGTATTAGTCCATATAATTCAAGACATACCAACCACACTTTCTTGCAATCCATCCCTAAAGACACAACACATCATGTTTTGAACACATCCTAATAGTATCATTTACCATTGTCACAAACGAACTCATCTACTGCCAAAATGAATTCCTCCAATAAGCCCAAGCTCACATTTTAAATGGGATATAACCAACTCTATTCTTTTTTGTACATCGGAAAATCAAACACCATAAAAAACCGAAGCCACATAGCCTCTCAAAAATAACAATTGGTCTGCTCTTTGACGGAGGATGATATATAGAGTTGTTGCTGCAGCACCATGATGTTGCAATTGTTAACCAAATTCCTAAGTAGATGATTAGAAGGCGGGTTTTCTTTGATTCGACACTTGGAGTGAATCTATCTCTACTTGCGTCAATCATTGTCCCAAGATGTATCCGAGTCTATTTTCGAGTCCCCAGAGTTCAGCCTCCATGTTCGTGTTGTCATGGAGCTACGCATAAATCCTGGAATCCATCTAACTTTCTCATCTTAAGCACTCCATCAAAAACAATCCTCCCAACATTGACCTTCCTCTTTTCAAGATATTGAACCTATAAAGAAATCCGAATGTTAATAATATTTTTTAAGTAGGATTTCACAAACATTCAATGAATCACACGAATAGATAGGAGCAAACCATATACATAATAATATCTATATATATAACAAAATTATATGGCATAATGCATAATATCTATATAACAAAGTTATATGGCATTTCGAATTGGACCCAATTCAATAACCAAGTACTACTATTACCGCTAAATTCAATAACCAAGTGCTTTTAAATAGGAGCAAACCATCTATGAAGTTGTCTTTACTAGTAAACCAAGATTGATTACCACAAAGTTTCAAGAATTTATGGAGATAAGCGAATCCATATTAAACCAAGATTGGTCACCACAAATGTTCATAAGAGAGAGTGAAATTACCTGCAGCGATAGGCGGATGCTTTTCTGATTGGGGTTACATTTCACTTAATCTCACCAAAGTTTCAGCCAAACAAATCGAGGTTAAATTTCAATTTCTGAAATCAATAATGGGAAAATAGAAGGAGAATGAGAGGCCTGTGAGGGACGAACATGTAAGGGTTAAGAAAAAGACAAACAAATGAAAATTGCACTAACAAATCTTCTCCCGTCAATTGGACCTCTGAGTATATAGAAAAGATTTTCAGAGTAAAGAAACCAAAAGATTAAGTACCTCTGAGTATAGAGAAAACTCAAACGTAGAAGAACTGCAGCAAAGAAGAAATTGTTTATATTAGCACTTGATTTACTACAACTTTTATACACTGAAAAATTGAAGAAACAACTGATCTTTACGTTCACTAAAAGCCAGAGTACGTCAACATAAAGAACCAAAGCCATACTAAGACAATAACACAAAATACTTAAGAGACCAAAACCAAAATAAAAGATTGATAGCTAGGTTAACAGTTACCTAAATGGATCTCTAATTGTATCACCAGTCACCACACTGTACTAGAATCATACCTATAAAAAGAAAATCAAAATCAAAATCAAAAAATGGGAGCTTTGCAATCTGTATAGTTGGGGAAATAAAATTCTTGTGTCCATGGTACAACGGAAGTAGAAAATTACAGATGAGGGGAACTTACCTACTGCTTTTAGGGTGCCACGATTGTGGGGAAGGGTGCAGCGGCGGTGGATAGTTGACAATAGTTGACGTTGCCGGTGTGGGAGGTTGTCGCCGATGGGTAGGAATCCTTTACTTGATTGGTCCTTAATCTTTCTTGATTAATAAAAAGCTAGTTTAAAAATGTAAATCATCACCAACACACCCAAAATGAGAAGACTGTAGCCCAATCGCCTGTTATATTGGCATTGATACTAATAAAGCACAGTAATATACAAATGATTATATAAAGGCTATGAATCTTATGACTCATGAACTGCATCAAGTTAAAATAAGTAGTAATAAGGAAGGAAAAAGAATATCTCTATCACATTTTTGATTCAATAGAAAGTACCAAATCAAACAAAAAAAATATAATGCTCCACAATGTTATGACCAGAGATTCAATATTTGTTGATGTGAACTAAGAGAAAACAAAAATCAAAATCAATGTGAAAAAACAATGAAACTGGCCGATCGACGAAATGTACCGTCATAACTGAATTAAAGGGCAAAATTGGAGAAGGAATCTATGAATCCTTACCGGTTTTGCGAATACTAGTACGCTTTGCTACAACGATCCAAATTCTTTGCATAGGAACCACCATTTTGTGCCACCACTGCCTACGGAATCTATCCGCCGACCTTTGGATCTAGAGCCCACCTCTGATCCAGCGAGCAAGAAAATGAGAGCAAACAAAAAAATTGTCTGGAGCTGTCTGGTTGCATACGGAGGGTTCATGGGTTTTTACCCTCGGTTACGGTAGAAAACTTATATAAGAATTAACCAAAAGAATAGGAAAAATGGTGGTGATAAGAGGAGATGAAGAATAGAGGAGAATAGGGGACCATACCAGTACTCCATGGTGGTGATAAGAGGAGCATCTACTCGTGACAGTGTACGGGGCTACTGCTGCTGCTGCGAGAGAGAGAGAGTGTGTGTGTGTGGCGGAGGTGAGGAATGAAGAGGAGAAAACAGATCTGGAGGAAGAAGAGGGTCACAGGGGTGTTTAATTTGGGAAAGTTAGAGAGAGAGATGGCTGTGTGTATTTTGATTCAAAATTTGAACCGAGGCTTGAATTTGATGTTTTCATACTATACTATTTCCGAGAGAGAGTTGGAAGTTTTCAATCTCAACCCTCCAAGATTGAAGTAAGGATTTATAAAAAACATAAGATTCAAAAATCACTCTAATTTGTTATATAGATATTTTTCTTTTACTTCTTGCAACTTTTTGTGTGTGACAAACAGATGTAGCATTGAGTCTAGTTCAACGGTACCCCGAATTAGCCAGATCAAAAGATGACAACAATAATTGTGCTTTGGGATCGATCGCTACAAAGGCGTCTGCATTCCCAAGTGGTAGTGGCCTCAACTTTTGGCAACGCATTATCTATTATAGTAAGTTTCTAGTAATTCCCACTCATAAATCTTTTGTTTTCGATTTCGATTTATGTGTCTTATTTTCTCTAATAGAAAATGAAAATTGACAGTGACACAAATTGCACTTTTATATCTTATATGTTACTTTTTTCTATAATTTTCCCCTTCGTAGATGTTCCTGTAAAATTGGGGACGGACTCCATCAAATATCCGAGCAGAGGTGACATTGAGAATCCATCTATCAGCTCTAAAGTTATTGTGCAGAACCACGTTTGGAGTATTTGGGCTCAACTTTTGAAGGACTTCTCCATTTCCGGTTGGTCATCTACATATTCTGTTTTTGCCCAACTTGAATGGGGGCTATAGCATTAATTCTGTTTGATACCAAATGAAATACAACAAATCCATGTATTTGTGCTATTTTATAGAGTAATATATAGAGCCAGTTTTTACGTAGAAAACCCAAAATGCAGTAACCAGAGGCTTGACATTTTTTGTAACGTCTCAACGGAGTCCAAAACGCCTAAACCCAAATTACATGTAGTAATTTACATGGTCGGTTTTATTTAGATGTTCGCTTGTCATACTTTGTTAGTTTTGTTGGTATTTTCCGGGTTATGTCAAGCCTTTCGAAGTCTATAATTAGCTTAATTTTCATTTGGGGTTTGGCCGGTAGAGTTTTAAGGTTTGAGTCTAGATACCCCACGCAAAGATATTTCTAACTTCATTGTCAAGCCGTTGCCATGCCAAGTGTTTTGAAGCTCTATCCGGGAAGGTATAATCATGCATTGATCTTTGTTAATTTGGGCTTTCTAATGTCATGATTTAAGTTACCTTTTTGAATCTTAGGTTAGTTCATGCTTTAATCTTCATGATTGTGGTCAAGGCATTAAGCTGCTAGTGTTCTACGTTTCTGTGCGTCTGCAGAGGCGTGGAATTGAAAGGGATCTTTATACACGTGTCTTATTCATGACCATTAAGATTTTTTTAAAAGCGTTATCAAGCGTCTGGAGATGTGTGCTATTGGACAGCCTTCCTTGTGCCACGTGTTTTAATCCTAACGAAGCGTTTCCTTGCGTTTACAAGTCAGCTAACTCTTTTAAATGTCACGTGTCATGATTTAAGAGGCTATCTTGTTGCCTAAGAAACGGGGCACAATATACGCTATTTCTCTCTCATTTTAGCACACACCCCTCTAGAAAAATCAGCCCCCATTTTAGAGAGAGTCTCGTCCCTTATTTACTTTGTGAACTTGAGGTTCTTTTGATGATCCAAGGTTTCTTTGATCATCTTTGTTCATTGTAGAGCTTTCCTCACAATTGATTGACTCTAGATTGACTTTGTTTTGAAAAAAATCTTCATAACAATCCAATCTTTTTCATAAGTCATGTTTGGGTGCCTTCAAGTCTACTTGGCCGATGGTCCGAAGCCGTTGCGATATGGAAATTGAGATGGTGTATCCCGTGGCGTCCATGGATTCAAAAAGGAGCACACGGTGCTACATCAAGAATTGGAGTTAGGAAAAGCAAGGTGCTTGTGGACAAATTTCTAATCTTTAGCTTCTTGTAAACAAAAGTAGAGTAAGCCCGTGGTTTTATGCTTAAGGTATTAGACCCTAAGTAGTTCCACGTATATTGCGTGTTTTGTGTCCTTATAGTTTAATTTCTCCATATTGAACTTCTTGTGATTGGTTGATTTGCCATGGAGTGTGGGTGATTGATCTCTACTAGTTTTAGTTAAATTTTTAATTGATAATCCTATATATTTACCCCCCTCTGGAACTTGTACTACTGTTGCATATTTTCATACTTCTTTGAACTGTAAATTCCTAACGAGGAACTAGAATTTTCTTTCCATGATCGTTCCAATTAATCTATTTAGCTCTGTGATGTGGGTCAAAAATTGCAGACCATGCTCTGGAAAGTGCCTGAATTTTCGGGTAATGAACAAGGAGGCCAGTTAATTACCAAATAATGTTGACTAGTTAATCCCTTTTTTTGTGGGGTCTTGCTAAGGGTGCACCATTGCACCCGTTAAGCGTACAAAAAAGGCACTTGTGGGGTCCCACTTGTACTTTAAGGTACACTTTTACACACGTTAAAGGTTCAAAAAATTACACTTGTTGGGTCCCGCTTGTACTTTAAAGTACACTTTTACAAGTGTATTTTTTTGTACTCTTGACGGGTGCAATGTTGCACCCATTAACATTTTCCTTTTTTTGTTTTGTCTAAACTATTTGTGAGTTATCATTTATATGACTTTTCTCAATCGCAGTGCCTCTTGTCAAACACATCCGAGACCAAAAACAAATGCATCTTCAAGCACTTACACTACTCAAATGTGTATGCGAGGAAATTAGATACTCAAACGCCTACATATCATTTTCTAAAGAAGCAATAATTATTGCGTCAAGGATAGGGACTCACGAGGTTATACAAGAGATAGTGGATTCATTTCCCAAGTTAGTTTGGACAAGTGACGGCCCTGAAAATCATACCATATTTCAACGAGCAGTTATTGATCGCCATGAAAATGTGTTCAACCTCATATACCAAATGGGTGATCATAAAGAATATGCTACAAAGTTTCGAGACATTCGTGGGAACAATATGTTGCACTTGGCTGGAAGATTGGCACCCCAAAATAAACTAGATCAAGTTCCTGGTGCAGCTTTGCAGATGCAACGAGAGTTACAATGGTTTAAGGTAATGCATCTTACTTTCTAATTTTCTAAGGATTATTTACAAACATACATATTCCTTTCAATATGCATGCATGCCTAATTTTGTTATATACGAACCAAACACATACGTGTGTGTCTGCAGTATCGCACATGTGTATGTACATGTTGACAGTAGCTTGTCCCGCTTAGCCAAATAACACTTCTGCATTAATTGTCAATTGCATTTGGTTTAGATGTTTTGTTGATTTTTGCAACAAAAGCTAGGTTTGGGAAGGTTTTGGGTCCTCTGATTGCAATCCTTTGTGATATGCGCTCCTACCATCCACGTGAATAGTTCTATTCAGACCTAATCCCACATCAATTGAATAGTGCATGAATATGGATGGCAGTCTCTAGTCATTTAGTGAGGAAGATGAGCGAAACATGCCACTTATTAACATTCTCCATTTAAACAAAGATGGCTTCTTAAGAATATAGAGAAGGTACAACGGGCAGTAGGTCGGATATCTAGTGTGGATGAGTGGGAAGATTTTAACTGTTATCACTCAAATATACATGCACGCGCACACACACACGAGTCCCACCTGGGATGTGTGAGTGAAGTTTCAAGTCTGTGAATATATTCTTTCTTTGATTTAGTCATTCAAACGTGTTTGTTTAATTTTGAAGTTTATGTGCTATCATGTAGGAAGTAGAGAAACAAGTCCAACCCGGTTATACGGAGTGGCAAAACGACTATGAAGAAACACCTGCGATGGTCTTCACTAAAGAGCACAAGGAATTACTAAAGGAAGGACAAAAATGGATGAAAGAAACTGCAAACTCATGCACAATCGCAGCAGCACTCATTGTCACTGTTGTTTTTGCAGCCGCAATTACTGTTCCTGGCGGCAACAACAATGACACCGGGCTCCCCATGTTCTCCAAAAAAACCGCATTCATTACCTTTGTGGTCTCAGATGCAATCGCTTTCTTCACGTCCACGACTTCTCTGTTGATGTTCTTGTCCATCCTTACTTCTCATTACGCTGAATCAGATTTTCTCCATGTCCTTCCCCAGAGATTGATAATCGGTCTACTTACTTTGTTCCTATCCATAACAACCATGGTTGTGGCCTTTAGTGCCACACTCTATCTTGTGTTTGGGCACGATAAGGCATGGATACTTATTCCGGTGGCTGTATTAGCCAGTTTACCAGTCACGTCTTTCATGTCACTCCAATTTCCCCTCCTTTTGGATCTCATTTCGTCTACGTATGGTTCTGGAATTTTCGGCAAGCAAAGTGATCGGCCCTTCTATTAACATGATGACTAGCATTATCAGTGACAGACTATCCCTAATATTATTGAGTGGAGTCATTAATTAGCACGTAACTTTTCAATTTATCAAAATAACTTGCATTGGAATTCTCCAATTATGTCATATCATTTAAAATTGTGTTAGAAGAGAACAAGAGCATTTCCTGTGCCTTTGAGATGCACTTGCACCTATGGTGGAAAACGCCCTTGGCTCACTATATGCACGTTTCCACATGTTGCGGTTGGCGGGATCGATGTTGTCTAACTGAAAATAAAGATAGTAATTATTGTGAAATTGTCAAATTAATTCTTGCCTTTCCAATTTTCATTATACGGTAGACCTTAACACAATACTACTAGCATTTTCGGCTCATAATTCACTACAACAAAAATCACTTTCCATAGCAGGCGAGGAATGCTAGGAAAAGTAATAGCGGAACGCTATTCTACCCCACGTTATCAAAAGTCCAGACTTTTCATAGCATTCTTGGAATGCTATCGTATAGAGTAGCTATTATAACGTCTTCTACCTGCTACAATATAGTCTTCTTCTATAGCATTCTTTGTGTGCTATAATATGGGAATCCTATTATAGCATTTGATGCCTGCTACAATTTGGCACAAAAAAAAAATAATAATAAAAATAAACATTTTATAGTATTTTGTGAATGCTACGAATGCATTCTTTTGATAGCATTATGTTATTGCTTTATTTTTTGTTGCACTATATTTTATTGATAAATATAATTCAAACCCAACTGTTAATGTCAAATCTCTGTATTCAATATCATAAAATCGAGACGCGCGATTGATACAATGTATCAAACCATATATATAACTTACATCAAAAGACCCTTAGTAAAAAAATTCTGTAATAAAGAGCAAGACACTAGGGTTGATATCCAAAGAAAATCTTAAAAACCTAGGGTGTCCCCCAAAATAACAGAGTACATGTGCTATTAAAAAGAAGAAGAAAGAAACGTGCATGTGCCTACTAATTAACAATCTACGATACGGTACAACGAAATAAAAAAAATAGTCCTTTGCAATCAGGTTTGCTTCTCTTGTTCATTTTGTACACTGCAAAAACAAAAATCTTAATCAATACACCTCAAAAAGTCATGAACATCAATAAGATAAGACTAATGGGCTGTGTTTAGGTTTGTTTTGTTTTATGTACTCAGTAATAGAGTTTAATTTAGATCACAAATATGTAAATGGATTACAAAGTATAAACTAACCCATTTACACTATCATTTTGTTTTTGGAACTTACTAATAGACAACTGCATGCAATCCCACTTATGCTTTTCAAAACAAATGGTTATGACTTGTGATGAATAAACACATAGGCAGGTTTAGCATCACATCAGTTGTCAGCAACCAGATTGTTGGTTAGTCAGTTATTGGGATATTGTAGAGGATATAAGAGTATGTTTCAATAATCACCCCTAGCTAATTATAAGTCCTAACAGGTATGTGTGTCTATAGAGATACAAGAGACCTCCATTGTGGTGATGTGTCATAAATCGGTATCAAAGTGGCCAACTAAGTGTTGCTTTTCAGAACTCTATTTGACAGAAGAAAGAACTTGAGAAACTAATATTTATATTTCAAAAGTGTATGCGACATTGCCTGGAGTCGAAACTTAGCATAAGCAGCACCAAATGATTGAAGAAAGGCCAGTTGAGACCACCCTGCCCTAGATCGAGGGCCAGCTTTTCTTTGTCAGGATGATCTGGACCCATTTTTACCTTCCAACATTAGATAACCTGAGTCAGACTACGTTGACCAAGAACTATTTACTAGCCGGTACTTGCAATTTACCAGTGTTACTAGTTAGGAAAATAAAAGAGAAGGAAAACCTTAGCTGCTACCAGACTGGGAACTTCCCTCAGAAAACTACCGGTACTAAAGAGATAAAGAAAGTTCAAAATACTTCAGTTCATAAGTGACTATCATTGTAGTTCTCAGAGTGACATATTTAAGAAGTGACATATTTAAGAAGAGCAGTCCAAACCCTCTATGGGATCCCCGCCATCCATCTTTTGTTGTCTTAACTACGGACGGTATTCCAACATCCTAGTCATCCATCACCTTCAATTTTAAGAAATTCACAAATGGGGATTTTTCAAGTTATATGGATGACAGACTATCAAATCAACACTTGGTGTCAAATTATCATACCTGCAACTATGTATTTACGGTATCTAGGGGAGTAGTAAAAACTGACAAACAAGCACAAGCTAAAATTCCTGTTGTAGCCAGCACCGATACCATCTCCATATGAGATGGTCTCTCTTCCATATTGTCTGCATAACCGAAGCTCCTAGAAAGAAAAAAAACAAAAATATCATCTCAATGCCATATCAACGATCTTTCACATTTTGTAAATATGTCAAATTCCTTGGACATGGAGAATTGAAGATGTACCTCCAAATCATGTCTGGGCAGCACCATAAGCATCCCAACCAAAGTGCAGATGCTGGAGATTGGCTACCAATCTAAATTCCTGATACATCCCGCAAAATCCTTTGGCCTTTGTGGAAAGTAGTACGTAGAAGCCCTTGTACCATGAGCCTCTTACAAGTCTGAGAATCACCCACACGAGAGCATTAAGTAAAGCTTATCCTAAAAAGAACTCTCAAGAGATGACTACTTTAATGAAAATATATATTCTTCTTCTTCTTTGAATACGATCACACCGAAAAGAGATTCGGTATGATGAATATAGCAAAAGAAAATCCCACTAGATCTCATTTCATCTCAGTTTACACTACTTTCTTCCAAAATACGAGAAGAAAGACTGGCGACATTGAGGAGAATTAAAACAACTCTAATCAACATGGAGGCTGGAAACATAGGAATGAACTATTGAACATCAATTTAAAAGAAAAACTAAGGTGAAACAGAACCCTAAAAGCCAATAAAAAGAAACGAGAAAATGAGTGGGAATGGTCAGAGTTCAAGGGAAACTTGACATAGAGCGCTTAAGATAATGCTTAAGGCTCACCCTTTACCCTAGTGCAGGTATTCTCATAGGTCGGATACGTACAAGCCATGGTGATTTAAATATAATGCACTGAAGTAGGTGATAGAATACTGTCAATGTTTAGATTTCATGGAATGCATAATTTTGATAACCACCATGGCTAAAATACTTTATAGCCACATAGGAGATGACAGACTAGTTAAGGCAACGAGTAATGATATTTAACAAGGATATAATCAGCATCAAAAAGTAAGATACAAGAAGATTGGAAACAGCACGAAGTATACGCATGAAACTAAATTGTCCAGTATACGCATGAAACTAAATTGGACAACATGCGAGCCACTCCATTTGAAATGCCAACTCATGTTTACTTGCATTATTGTCTTTACAACAGTTGTCGGATGCAGTAAGGCTAACTGAGCAGTGAAGAGAATGGCCGCAATTATATGAAACCTAGTCTTACCCAACCTAAAATGATAAAAACATTAGTCAGCTATATCTGAACTTTGAAGGGCCCGAAGATCGAATCACAGGTATCGCATTGGGGGTGGGAATTAAGGTGATTGATAAAGAGCCATGTTGTTAAGAAAAGTATACCTTACACATTGAAAATAGTATTTTATTCTTGTAGAAAGCGAATGAAAGGAAAATTGTACCACACCAAGCTTCTTTACAATGCATAGACTAAGACGAACACAATCACGATTAGTTCACTCCCTGCAGTAGCTCACATGTCCAAATGACCAATCCTAAATGTATCAAAGCAAAGAAATCAGAAACCAAACAAAATTCCTTGTTAATCAGCCGAATCACATATTTTGTGATGCTTGAATGCTTGACCACTAAGCTTTGTCAGCATCCTACATTTATCATGAAGTCTTTCTCAGTTTTAAAAAGGGCTACTTTTCCACCATAAACAAGGAACCTACAAATGTCCGAGTATGGCACTTGCGTTTTCATGCCGGAACCCTCACGATTGATTGGGAGAAAGAGTGAAAGCGAGGAAGATGGATTGTTATCCATCGGAAATTTATAGCCCCGGGGATTGCCTTCTAATAGACGTTCTATCTTTCATTATTAACATCCAATCCCATGCTAATAAAATAAGAAAAACGAGCGGTTTCCAAGGTCAGTTTCTCAATTTTTCAAGTATGCAATTCAGTGGAATGAGAACAACATCCCATCACCAAGTGCTTACCATGAATTAACATCGACTCCAAAATGTTCTATTTGAGTTATTGAAGTAAAGGGAAAGGGGGCCAAATATATGCATCCCCAAGTTATGGATAGCCCTTGAACAAAGATTACCATGGGAAAAAATTCATCCAACATATAAAATCCAACTAAAACATTCGAGAATGACAACAGAGTAAAATTAGAAAAATCCATCTGAAACATTCTGATGTTGTTTTGAATTCTATAGAGAGGTGGATGGAAACGTAAAAACCTGGGAGCGAAGTCGGCACAGCAGAGCAATTGAAGAACAGATCTGGAACCCAGCAAGGCGATGGAAAACCATTTCGGAGAGCTTTAACTGGACATTTCCCTTCCGCCTTAGAGACTCCAAATGGGCCAGATCTACTCAAGGGAAGGAATGAGATGGGCTAATCAGATAAACCCTTTTTCATAGAAAATCAATTTGAAGAACAAAAGAAAGAAAAGGCGATTGAGAACCAAACCTGCAATTGATAGATGAACCCCGATTGAGAAGACAGAATTCTCCAAGGGAAGAGATGAGAAAAGAAAGGGAAAAGCATCGTCTTGCTGTGGCGAGGAGAGAGAAGCTCCTTGGCCAGTAGAAGTACCCACAAAAACTTTGAGCGCGATGCTTTGAGCGCGTGCCCTAATTTTTTTGATTTTTCAGGTCATACTTTTGGATGCTATCAAATCCTGATAGAACGCTATTAACGGGGTCACGCGGTTTTGTTCCCATCTTTTTACCGCTATTTCACATGAAACGCTATAAACATGTCTCAATTCATAGCATTTCTAAAAGTCCACTATAAATTAATGCTATAAAAGGTGGATTTTGTTGTAGTGATATAATTCCTCTTCTCACTATCCTCCCCCCCAATAAAATAAAATATTGCCTCTAAATAGTTTCGAGTGTGTTTACCACTGAAACTTGAATCCTAAACAAGGACACATGACACATAGGTAGGTTGTTTAAAGTGAACTTCACTAGTGTTATCGTACCTCCAATGAGTGCATTTCTCTTTAACTTGTTTTATAGGCTAACCATACCACTGCACCTCCAGAAGAACATCTTTCCCAGTTTCGTTGCCTTGCCAAAACAAAACACAAATGTTTTGTGAATTTTTTTACGTAAAAATCATGAACGTAAAAAACATTTGATTGGCGCGTGAAATGTATGCATTTGAGTGCCTGAGTAGGGTAGAATTGGCCCATTTTTCATATGTTTAATCTTCATTTTCCATTTAATTCGTGCACGTGGTTGGATTTTGTGTTTGTGCTTAATTTGCAGGAAATGGAGGTGTTTTAGCGCTATGTTGAGTGATGGGAAGGCCGTGCACGAAGCTCGAGGGAGAGAGATGTTGTGGAGACTAAGTATTAGAGACCAATTTCGTGAGAAAGTGAACAGAATGTCCGGGAGCGCTACCCCAATGTGAAGGAGCGCTCAAGAGTAACAAAAAGGGAGCAGAAGATGAACAGAAGGTTGGGGAGCGCTACACCAAAAGAGGTGTAGCGCTACCGAGATGCTTAGGATCAATGGTCAACAAGGAGGTCAACTGGTCAATGAGGCACTTAAGGGGTTAGGTAGCGCTACACCACTTTTGGTGTAGCGCTACCGGTTGGTTAGGAGAGCCACTTAAGGGGTTAGGTAGGGCTACACCACTTTTGGTGTAGCGCTACCGAGAGCTTATCTCAGCTTTGAAACTACGTTCGTTTTGGTCGTCCGCGGTGTTTAATTTTATTTTATTTCGGATTTTTAATTAGGAATTGGATTGTAGTATAAATACTCCTTGTTTAGGTCGAATTAGGGTTCCGCATTCATAACTTAGGGTTTATTTTCTTAACTTTTTGCTGCAGCTCTAGATCTTAACTTTGAGATTCAAGTTCATTCAATTTCTTCCAGATTTTCAGCTTTGGATTGGAGTTTTGGATTCGTTAATCAAGTTTAATTTGTTTGCGCAATTATCGGTATTGTTTCTTGCTTTTATTTTCATTGTTCAAGCATGTTTAGAGCTAGGGTTCATATTATCGTTGTCACGTTCATTAAAATAATGTGTGAGTAGTCGCGTAGAGTGCGACCGCGGGACGATTGCGCCCCGTGGCTAATCTAATCAATGTTTCACCTCGGGGCCGAATTAATTCAATTTTGAGCAGTTTTAGGAAACGAAACTTTTCTAACGAACAAAACCCAGGCATCGCCAGATTTCGAATGCGCACGAAAACTGGTGACAGGTGGTGCGCATTCGTTAGGGAACATTTTCTTATTCTAAAATCAGTAAATCGAATCATTGTGGCCCGAGTAATCATTGGTTAGGTTAGCTGCGAGCGCAGGGTTCCCACGGTAGCACTCTCCCTTTTAATTTATTGTAGTCAATTTCATTTAGTAATTAGTAATTACCCAATTTGAACAAGGGGTGGCTACCTGAGAGCCAATTTCAAACTAAAGCCAACACTTTTGCGCTTGGGACGTCCCATAGTTTAAGTCAGAAATCGGTCAAGCAACACTAATATTCTTACATATGTTTTCCTTGAAGATGTTAATCCTGTTAAGTTGGAGGATGACAGCATTACATGTACAAACACCAATGAAGGTGACATTGAGAATCAAGTTAATAGCTCTAGAGTCGCTATGCAATGGAATTAATGGTTCTCCCTATCTGGTTTGTAATGAATTACTCAGTTATAACAGCTTGAATAAAGGAACTGTCGTGAATATAGAGTCATGCCATTGTGTTAAACAACTAAGCACATAATATGATAATTGCATGAGGGATATCGTGGAAAAATAGCCAAGATTTTCTGTTATGCTATAAAAAATGTCACAAACTTATGATTTTAGATGCGGAATATTATTAAAAAAACTTGCTTATAAATCATTATACTTGAGCTAGTTTGTTAAGTTACGCTGACATCACACTCTACGCACGAATAGGTATAAGGCTGCATAACTACTATGTACCTTTCCAAAACAACTTTCTGTACGTAAGTGGGAGTCTTGTACACTAAGTACAACCAGTACATGTCGATTAAAAAAAAGTACAACCGGTACATATTGAGGATACACTACAAGAAATTTGGGATACCCTAGCGGCCAAAAGCGTTGGTAAAGATGCCTAAAAACACTGCTATAGACCTTCAAGATCTATACCAGCGCTTGTCTAAAGCCGCTGGCGTCTACCCGTTGCTATATCCCTTTACCAGCGCTTTTTTGCAACAGTTGGTATATCATCTATTTTACCAGCGCTTTTGCAACCGCTGGTGCAGACTATGTTTTACCAGTGCTTTAAAAACGCTGGAGTAGACTCAATTTTACCAGCGCTTTTAACCGCTTGTTACGCCCCTGACATTTTCTTTTCCTAATAATTATTTTTGCATTAAAATTTAGCTTTTATGGTCGGCCTAGTAAATTTATTTTGGCGTGCACTACGAGTTCAATTGGTGCTATCGTAATTTTAGTGTGTATAAACTAGCATTTTGTGTAATATTATAGAATTAGTTCAGTTAGTCAAAATATATATATTGGAGTATATTAGTTATTCATGCTAATCCGATTAATCGGTTAGCTACAATTTAGGGACGTGAATAGTGGGTTGTTTTTATGAGTCTTACTTAGACAAATATTTATAGGAGATTAGGGTTAATTTTAGGAGAGCTTCCTGACATTTTGAGAGCAGCCGCAGCATTTGGGTTCTCTGAAGTTAGTCTCTTTGGGTTGCTCGATCCAAGGTAATAATCTTCTTCATCTATCTTCTTTTTCCATGATGTATATTTTCCACGGATTGGTCACCTTTAATTTGGGACTAGTTCGATAGCTCTTAGTTTGTGTCAAGTAGTGATGGGAGAAAGAAATTACGGCAATCAATTGGGTTATTTTTGGTGTTCTAGCATGAGTGGAATCAGAGAGAGAGAGAGAGAGAGAGAAGTAAATGGGTAAATGGGTAGTGGCATTTTGTATAGGTGAATGTGGGACTAAGAATTAGATCGGTGCATGTGTGCTATTGGACCGAGTGAATACAATATCACTCTTTGGCAATCACAGTGCTGAACTTCGTCATTGTTTTCTTAATGGAGGCTTGGACTGTATTGTTTTGGAGACTTGGAAATTGGAATCATGGTATATGATATTAGCAGGGTGCACGTAGAGGAGTATTTTGGGTACTCATGGTTAGTCCTAATTGGCATTTGGCTAGGTTTTGAGTTTAATAATATATTGCATTTCAGCTTGCACAATTTATGTTCGAGTTAGCTAGTAATGCCGTTTGTGTTGTTTCTATTTTATATACAGGTTAGTCTCTTTTTGGCGTGTTCGAGTTGCGTTACTTTTGAATACAGGTGAGTCTCTTTTTGGCGTGTTCGAGTTGCGTTACTTTTGAATTCAGGTGAGTGGTTAAGCATGTTACGTATTTTCGGAACTTCCCTAAGTTTCTTAAATTGTTGCTTTGGAAAATTTATCGTTTTTAATTGGAAACATGAATTGCTTATATTTGGTTCTTTAAATTGGCACAACGATAAAAAAATATTCTTTTTGGTGAGATCTTCATGGATATTATTGGGAACTTTTATTATTGGAAGTTCAGGGAAATTATTCCTTTAAATAGGTGACCCTGGCCATTAGGGAAGAGACCCGGGTTAGGCCGGTGACCCTTTTGCTCAACAGCTGTCTTTTCGCCGGATCGACTTAGGGAAGAGTACCACGGGATGCCAACACCTGGTGACTCTAAGTTCGATATTTGATCCAATCTTGAGATTATTATTTGTTGGCCATGGTACTATTTGGTTGTGGTTCCCCATTGTTATTGGATATCATCTCGTGATCACCATTAAGATTTATCATTGTTTCGTCTTACATCGCGTGTGCCAAATTACGATGATATGGCAATTTAATATAATCCCTGTTTCATAACTTTATTTAATATACATGTTTTGCCATTCACTGAGCTTGTCAGCTGACGGATTTATTCCAACATCATTTTCAGGAAAACTAAGTCGATAGGTGAGGACTCTGGTGGCATTCTGGGGAGTTATTGTGTCGACCTCCATAGGATGTTGCACACTAGTTTTATAATTTTATTTATCGCTTCTTCACATTGGTAAACCTTTTTGATAGAAAACGAAACTCCTTTTTCTTTTGGTGATATATTGTTATCATTTTGGTTTATGGGATGGTTGTTCTCCATGGTTATGATTTGGGACCTTTCTGGCATTGGTTTGGATTGATAACAAAAAAAAAAAAAGGATATTTAATGTCATAGCTTTATTTTATTTTAGGCTGCGTGTTTCACGAGTTGAAGCCTCGTGGTTCACGGCCAGTCACTTCTCATTTTTGGGGTGTGACACCGCTGGTGTAGACTTTGTACAAACTAGTACACACTTTTAGCAGCGGCTAAAAATGCTGCTACAAGTCTTCTTTTTTTTTAAAAAAAACTGATTAATAATTAATCGCTTGTCCACACACCTGTTCACTAATTTATTTTAGCAAGAACTCGAAAATATCAAAAAGCAATAGAATTCATTTTTCATTAGAAAAATTAATAATCCATACAAAATACCACAAGTAGATTGAATGAAAGCATGTTCCATAACCTTATCAACATACAAAAGTAGATCAAATGTTCATTATGGTGCAGAAATACTATAATCCAAAAGTCCGTAGGATAAACTAAGTAGAACCAAAAAGTAATCAAAAGTTCACGATGCCATCCTTAGCAAAATCTTCCCGAAAGAGGTTTCAAAATGACGGGTTGAAATCATGCTTTTGGCTAGATCGTTCTATTACCTGCAATGGAAATGACGAAGAACAAGAACCGAGTTAATTTATCTTTTAACTCCCACTACATTTAGAAAAACACAACATAGGTATATGGAGAAGCCTATATAACTTTATTGGAATAGCAATAAGGGTGGCGTGGTGGGTAAGGCTTGATATGAAGCAACAACTCAATTCACAAGGAAAAACATTCGTGGCCTCAACTGACAAATTAGACTTGAATCGAAATTGTAATAGATCCCCCAAATGCACATATCATTCAAAGATTCAAGCAGCCTTAAAAACCACTCAAATTAGTTAAATCTGGATAAACAAATAGTTGAACCAAAATTACTAAACATAAGTTATATCAAGTTCATCAATTCAAAAAACGAATCACAAAGATTAGATCAGTTACCGAACCACTACCTATATAAGTATTTCATGCAATTCTATGTTTAATATTCAAATCAATTAGAGGCGGGCTAGTCTACGTATGATTTGTGGGGCAAGTTTGGGGGTTGCAATTTCCACCTGAGTTTATGCTTTTTCTCTGGAAAGTTATTCACCGCATTTTGGGCATGAACGATGAAATCCTGGACAACCCATGTGTGCACATTTGGATTTTAATGAGGCTTTTAACTTTGTTTCCCTTATTTTACTAAGAACCAGAGGGTTAAGGTATTTTCTGATAGGGAATAAAGAGGGCAGGAGGGGGGTGTTTAGTAGTGGATGACTGGTTGGGGAGAACAGCTGATAGTGTTTAACAGAACATTTACCAAAACATTCCTCATGTCTAAAGACATGCTATGAATCACACAAATAGCTTTCAGCAGTCCTGATTTTTCGATGAACAGTAGGACACACGTACAACATTGGTAAAATAAGTTTCGAAATGGCATTCAGAAACAATTTCCACGACGAGAGTATAACCACACCTAGGAAAACAAAATATCTGGAGTGTGTTTTACCTTCAGCGTTCTTTCTGTGTAGCGTCTTTCTTTGTCGAACCAAGCAAAATAGCATAAGTATATATGGATAGACAGCTTACAACTCCAACAAGAACAAAAATGCCCACAACCAACCCGATCTTTATATTTACGCTGGTTGGAGGGTTGTTGAAATCTGTATAATATCGTAGTTGTTAAAAAATTGTTATCAACCTCCTAAAACATCAAACTTAAATTTCTAAACTTGCATCAAATATTTGTTGATCATATTACCTCGGGTGACACTAATTGCTGCATGAAATAGAAGGTCCTTACGTACGAGTAGTGGGTATACAGCAAGTCCCTTTACCAGCCCAAAATAGATGAATTTCAAGGTAGTATTCGGATACCTGAGCCGGGAAATCCTTCGGAACAGCTTGGAAAGAGGCCCCACTGGCCTCCTTTTTAATATTAAAATCTTTCCATACACGATTCCCGTAGAATAAAAGAATCAAACCATTATAGAAGAAACACTGGAACATGAACAAAGAAATGAATAACTAAAAGATTGGATTGCTAGAAAGCACAGGTGTCTTTTACTAGTGTTTTTTTTTATAAAAGTATATATGAATTTGGAGTTTCATTGATGAAATTTTGAGAAGAAATCAAGGTGGCAGTTCTTGTCTCCCATGTTTGGACAAAAAACTCACACATAGGAGTAACATACGGGAAAGGGAACACATCAATAAACTAAGAAGCTTGTGGCAACATTATCTGTAAACCAATGGGAAAGAAGATTTTGTCAGATCGAAATCAAATAGGTGTTGTCAAGTAACAAAAAAGTGACATTATTCATATGCCTGTTAAGGGTAATGGGTTCACTTCAATGTTGAAGTGGGAATTCTCAAGATAAATTTAGTATATTCTTTCTCCTACACCAAATTTTAGAAGCCTTGATCGAAAATCGCAAGAAGTAAAAACTAACAAGATCAACAAAGAATATTAATTCCTACCTTCTAGCTGTTCCATAAAAATAACCTCATGCACTTCTTAGGTCATATCCCAAGAATTCCCTGAAGAAGGATGCATAAACACAAAGAACAGAGTGCACAGTAACAAAACCAGAGCTATGATGGGTGCTGAAAAGCACACGTTTGAATAAATCAAAATTTGTTTCCCTAACAGATCAAATCAACTCATGGCAGCCTGGTCTTGCTCCTGCCTTGTTACACTAAACTAATGTGCAACATTCTCCGAAGTAACACCCATGGGGATTCTCTGAAGTAACACCCATGGGGAGTAGGGAATCTTGCGCTTGTGCCATCGTCTTGACCTGATATAGCTGGTCAACAAAAAAGCAATTATTAGGGTATGTTTGGATTAAGGATTCATCTAGGGGTAAAATGTAGCATGCGCTAAATAGAGTAGAGGAATATCCAAGGGAAAAGAAAAAGGTGAGAGAATTCCATTTTCCTTTTACCTCGATAAATCATTAACCCAAGAACGGCCAAGCGGAAATAAAATGATAGGAAAATAAACGAATAAAGCTCTTGCTCACTTCATTGTTTCTTAAGTATTTCCTTCATGTTTTCCTTTTTCTCCCTAAATCCCTCTTATACATCTACAATCCAAACACAGCGTGAAAGAAATAACCACCCCCAGAGAACTCATCAAAGTCCAAAATACAACATGGAGGAGAAAAAAAACATACCCTTGGATTGACTGATCCTTCCCATGCCAATGGGTTTGCTGTCATGTATTCCAACCCAGCACCAATTCCTATTCAGAAGATACAAACAGTTTCAAGAATAAACACAAACATCAGCAACTGCCTGGAGACCAGATGAACACTGCCTATTCACAGTTCTTATTAGCAGAGTTTCATTCAATTTAGATTCGAACAAAAGCTATTTTGGCCATCTCACAGAGGACAATAGAGAAATTCCTTACAGAAAAAAGAATAATAACATGCAATCCAAACTTTTCAAAGCAATTTAATTTGCATTGAAGGAGCAGCTACATAAATGTAAATCATTACTGAAAGGAAGACACAGAATCAAGCCGCAAAATCTGCTTCAATCTCTAATTTTGGAAAGCTTCCAACCTCCTAGTCAACAAACAAGTTTGGACTTTAAAGACTAGTTCCATCACTGAGCACTGAACCTAAGATAGGTGAATGTCCACATTCATTAAACATTCACAAATTCCGCCAACCATTTCATATTGAGGTAGAAACACAATTAACTGACTAGAAATATATCATACCACCTTCCAGTCACTTTAGCAAGCATGTTAGAGTTTGCAAATGAATGACGTCTATAACAATTAATTTCACATCACCTAATAATTCATCTTGCATCTTGCAGTTCCCTCTTTCTTGAAAAGAGTTAAAAAATGAGTAAAAATAACCTAAATGCACCTTGCATCAACTGATTCTGTAGGTGATTCTACCATTGGTACGCAAAAGAATAATCATCTCCAACATTCAAAGTTTGAAACCAAAAAACAAGATGTATTCCATAGCAATTATAACCTAATTGCCATAGAGGTTACACCAAGCCAATGATCTTTGATGTCATGCCTCGCAAAAATTACAACTACAGACTAAGGGGGCCAACTATATATACAATGTAAGAAGGGACCCGATCGATCAGACAGTATTACGGAAATCGTGAGCCTAGTGGAATTTTTATGTGACCTAAGTGACTACCAAGGTTTTAAATACCGGTATCGGTCGCGGTATCGATGTATCGGTATCGGGACGTATCGGCGATACGTCGCGGGAATCGGCTGTCTCGGCTGTGAATTTTTTAAAATCATTAGCAACTCATATAAAACTTCATGATACACATTTTTTTTTATCTCATTAGGCATAATTTGTCACATTTTACAAAATCTTAGGACGTATAATGGAAATAAACCACCACAATAATGTTATAATTCGAAAATAGTAATTTTTATGCCATTTTCAATCCTTACCGTTGATCCCAAAAGAGGTTTCACGTGTGGTAGCATAGAGGATTAAATCAAGTTCCAGGTGTAAATTTTTATGCCTGCCTCATGCCTTCAAGTTCCAGGTGTAGATCTAGCGCCTTGGTTTTTTTTTTTTTTTTTTCCCGTCTCGGCCGATACGCCCTGAACCGGACGTCTCAGCCGATATTCAAATCTATGCTGACTACCTCTTGGCTGCCTACGATGTCCATGTACCAACTACCAATCTTTTGGATATCTAAGTCATTCCAATAATCGATAACGCTATGAGTACACCGACATCACGTCATGTAGTATTACGATGGTATGTACATAGCAATACTCTACAAACAACTCATCAATATACAAGCATCCAGGCCAAAAATTTCCAGAAACAAATCATTCAAAAATAACAGCCCAAATCAAATTATCGTAAAATTTAAGCCCTAACCTTGAATGGTAGAACAAATTAAAACAGACCAGTGGGGAATTGGTAACATTCGGCCTAAATTTCAACAATAAAGAGAGCAGCTGACTCAAATCGATGGGGAACTAAAAGGATTCACTCCAAGGGTTTTCATTCGTACATGGAAAGCTGAAATTCGTGGTGGAGTTTTCACCAACCAAGATCCGTACGAATCGGCATCTAAGTGATAATGTTCCGAGAGAGAGAGAGAGAGGGTCGACATACCTCTGCTATGGAGTTTTCACCCAAAAATCGCAGCAAACGCGAGCAAGAGAGCGAGGGGGGAAGAGAGAGTGACGTCGACTGTGTGAATCGGGGACTTGGGGGATTTCATTTGGGGAAATTTGTTTCAGCGCCAAATGGGATTGGAGATTTCATTTTGTGTGCCAAAATGGAATTGGGGATTTCATCTGGGAAAATTTGTTTCGCGGACCCCGTTTCTCGGATCTATGCCAGCGCCTTCACTTGGGCCGCTGGGACATGCAGTATTCTGCTAGCGCCTGTGACTGGGCCGCTGGTAATGGCCAGCTTCTAGCACCGGCTGGAAAAGCCGTTGGTATTGACCTTCTACACTAGCACTTCTGTTTGCCACTGGGAGGAAAAGCGCTGGTGTAGAGCGAATTTCTTGTAGTGATATACTTCTTTAAATTAATCATACCTGATTCAATCGTCATAGTGATAAAAAAATATCCTTCCATATGGCGAACTTTTAATGGGTTTTTTCGCACATAAGAGGATCCAAAAATTGCATGCCATGCTTTCGGAAGTCTTTCTAAAGGGTCGGGTACGTTAATTGGGTTTGAGTGAACACATCCACATTGATTTAGTTTTGTGTGTACTCCCTGATTCAACTGAAAGTTACCACATCCACGACTTTGGAATTGCAGTGCCTTGCATTAAAAAAATCCAAGAGCAAAAATAGAACAATCTTCAAGCACAACAACTACTCAAACATGTTTTAAACAAATTGAACGGCTCCGATTGTTAGCGTAACTAGCGCAACTCCGAGTGTTAAACATTCAATAATGAATGCGGAAATGGGTGGTTCGGATTACTTTTACCGAACCGGATCTTTTGGTGGATGGATTATATACTCCGGATCACATACTAAAACAATAGCAATCTCCTGCGATGGAGTGAAAGTATCACCCTCTATTCCTCTAGTTTGAGTATCACCCTTTATTTCGCGGTGCAAAAGCTTCGAACCGCTTTTTAATGGCAGAGAGAGAAAACTAGGAGGAGAGTTTTCTAGAACTCAATAACTGATAATCTTGTATCCATATATTATTAATATGGTGTAGGAATTATATAGAGTGAGCATCGATCCTAAATGCTTTAGAAATCCTATAATCCTATGAGAATAGGATCACTTCAACTTCTTGTATCTTATCTCTAAGATGAGATAGGACTCTGCATAATAAATAGGTCACCGGATGATGCCCACATGGGCGACCCAATTTGGTCCCGGACCCGGCCCCAAATTCCAACACTTAGCATTCCGCAAAAGTTTTTGTTTCTAACTAAATCTCTCTGCAGTTCAAAAAAAAACTAAATCTCTCTTGAAAAGTGAGCCCAACATGCGTACCGTATAACCTTGTTAACCTGATAGCAATACGGGAGAATTTCCCATTGAATTTTAAGGGTATCAGTGTATCACGTGGTCGCCTAACAATCCGAATCCCTCTACCAAAGAGCTAATTCATCAAAAAAAAAAAAAGAATTCAGTTGGAATATTGTTAACCGAAGCCCCATTTTTTTAAGTGGCAAGTCTTCCCCAGATCATCACTTCGGATTCAAAAAATTTCAACTTGATACTACATTAAACGTGGGCATGCATTTGCACATGCATATATAGATTAATACTCAAATTACTCGAAGGATTTTAATACTTTTCAAATCTTAGTTCACATTTACTTAAATGAAGCCCCATTTTTTAAATTGGCAAGTCTTCCCCAGATCATCACTTCGGATTCAAAAAATTTCATCTTGATACTACATTAAACATGGGCATGCATTTGCACATGCATAGATTAATACTCAAATTACTCAAAATTGTAATACTTTTCAAATCTTAGTTCACATTTACTTACTGATGGGAATTCACACGAAAAAAATTCATCGTAAAGAAACAGAACTCATAGCAACAAGTGCACATGCAAGGACTGTCAAGGAGTATTAAAATCCTATCATTGAAGATTGGAAACTGCTATTTGCCAATTTAATTTCACGAAGCTGCTATATTGAAGCTGCTGTTTGGAAACTGCTATATTGATCTGGTCACCTTACAATTGTGAAGGCTTTTAAAGCTTTCACTGGCATTTGGGAATTCTGATGCCTCCATTCGGCTATTCTATGTTGGGTTGCAGTTTTAATCTCACTGTTCCTGGTTTGGAGAATATCTCAATTAATTAGGAGTTTTGGGCTTTCCTTGTTGCTGTCAAAACTTGTATCAATGCTTGAATTGTATCAGTGCTTAGGTTGATCTCTTGTTGACCTTGTTATTTTCCTTGGGGTTCGTGGTGGCATATGATTGTCGCTTGGAGGAGTGCCAACCTTATTGGAATGTCTCATGGCGTTGTGATGCCGTTCCCTCGGATCTCTTTAATCTTTGTAATCCGTTTCCAAAGATTAATAAAATCTTTTTTTTTTGCCATTCAAAAAAAAAGGACTGCCAAGGAGTCAATTTACTCCAAGTTTTTATTCAATGTTGTTGAATTATGATGAGTTCACATGGTGGATTTAATTATCAATAAATTGAAATGAAACTTAAAGGGCCTGTTTGGGAGCCGAGGCACTTCATTCTTTATTGCGTAGTTTATTCAGGCGTTGGGGAGTGGATTATAGAATGGTAAATCCAAAACCACTTCCGTATGAACATTTTGTATTCTCATTATATATGCATCTACTAACCTTCTGATAGATTGATTTTGCCCATTATCATTCAGACAATGTCACTGATTTTGATTATAATTCAGGTCCAGATATATCTATATGGGGGCGGTTCTGTTAACACAACAAATAACACAAGATTTGTCAAAAGTTTTTTGTGTGAGCCGCACGCAAATGATCGGAGCCATTCAATTTGTTTTAAACATGCTTTAAGGATTCTAGAAAAAAATCAACTCATTTGGATATCGGTAAGGGCTTGATTAGTTCATTCAATTGATTTATTTATTTATTTTTGATCAACAGAAATTGTAATTCAATAAGCCATCCGGCGCTTACAAAGATTTCAACATATACAATGAAAGGAAATTACAGCCAGAGCCTATAAAGTTAGTAAGATGGGAAGATTAATGCCAAAATGCGAACGTGAGCCATATTAATGGCTCTCTTCTCACCGACTCAATGGTGCGGGGCACGAGGAGTTGCAATTAAGGCAATCAATCTCCCAAGGCTAGCGGCAAAACCAGTCAAGGATAGCAATGAGCAACAATGGGAAATCTCTTCCTAAATCTGATATGTAATAACTAACGTCGGTCAAAGTAGCGCTAAGAACTCGCAAAAAGAACTCGCAATACCATGGTGGAGCACCGAACAACACTTCGAGATGAAGCTACGCTGTCATGACAGCCTCTAGGCACAGGAAGAAAGGCCGGCAGCAGACAAACCCGAGACCACGATGAGCACATGACAAATCTAGGGCAGCAAGAACAACTAAATAGAGAAAAAAGAAAAAAGAAAATAAATAGATTATTGCCCTACCACCAAAACACCCACCGAATCTGGGAAAAACCAAAACGATTCTGAAGACCAAGTGGGAAAATGCCGGAAAAAAACCCCTTTTGCTGAAAACCCCTCCTTATTGCCCCACCCCCAGCTGCCACGCCAGACCATCCCTCGTCATCTCCACCACACCGAAACAATACCATGTTCGCTGAATCACACTGTTGACCGGACAAAGACACGAGGACCGGACCACTGATACTAGATCTAGGTGAAGAAAACCAAGGTGGGCCGTGAGAACACACCAGATCTGGGCGCAAGAGGATGAGAGTGCTAGGGCCGACTAAAATTTTAGAGAGAGAGAGTATAAGTCTAATTGTGGTGCTTGACTTCAATACTATACAAAGTGGTTCATTCAGTTGATTTCTGTCAGATTTTCAGGATAAAACTGAATGAACTGATCAAACCTTTACCAATATACAAATGAATTGATTTTTTTATGGAAACTCTTGCAAACATGTTTTAAACAAATTGAATGGCTCCGATTGTTAGTGTGGAGCTCCGATTGTTAGATCTAAATAATGTCAACCTCGCACATGGGTGATATAGTGCGTACTGACTTATTTAGAATTTTCCTTTGCAGAGTGATCCAGTTGTGACTTATTTTAAATTAGTAGCTTGCCATGTGAGCATATTACAAGCTCACGTTCTACCTCAGCTAATGTTTGTTTCCAGTGGAGTATATTCTCATGATCGAGTTCCAGCACATTATTGAATACTGTACTTTGTTATTATATACTCGAAGGAAAAAAACAGTCCAACAAAAATCTGATCAAGGGGATTGAGGAAGCTGTACTGCACTCAAGTGGGGTCGTGGCTTCTTCCTCTGTGTTGAGCGGGTCGTCAGAACAAAGGAGAATGGCAGGTTTGAAATTTGAATGCCATATTCGTTCACACTTTGTTCTGTCTGCTGCTTTGTGGTAACTTAAATGTGCAAGTCAGAAAATTAGTCGTACCTAGGAAAATGCCATTTTTCAAGACTCTTTTTATGCACAAACTGTTGATTTGTCTTATAGCGAAATGCAGCTTGACAAACACACCACATCATTTTGTACGAAAATTCTCCGCAAACTCTTTGTTTTGTATATAACTTTGCAAATTTATGTTCAGTTAGCATGAATTTTCCCTTCTTTAGTGATTTAGTGAACGTTTCTTGTGTTCGATAAAAATTGCAAACTTTGATCAGACTCCAAAAAGAAATACTCTCTTCATCCCAATCTATTTGTAATATCTCCACATGCACATTTTTGTACTTCACGTTATTTTTGATTTTTTATAAGGGAAAAGGGCATCAAGGGAACATTCAGGAGTCAATTTAAAACTAGACAAGTATTAGCAGCTTACGAAATAAAAATAAATATGTACTACCTCCGTCCCTTTTTTAGTGATACGTATGGCAATACGTGCAATTTCAAATCCATAGAAAACATATTTTTCTATATTAATTTTTTTATTTTTTTATACCAAATTAAAGTACTCAATCAAAAAAATTAAAAAAGTTCTACGGAAGTGCTTTTTTTAACGTCCACAAAAATACCATTGCTCAAAGCTGCACTCAGAGGCGAATGGGACACCGCCAAAGAAATCTTTGACCAAGATAAAATTGCGATCACAGCCCCAATCACGGCCTCTTCCGATACAGCGCTCCACATAGCAGTCAGGACTGGAGAAAGGGCAATCCATTTTGTCGAGAAGGTGGTGGAGTTGATGCTGCTGGAGTTGATGCCAGTGAGGGGCATGAAGGCCTTGGAACGGTGTGAAATATATGGTAATACCGCCCTTCATATCGCTGCTTGGGTTGGGAATACGAGGGCCGCTGCTGTCTTGGTGCAAAAAAACCCTAATTTACTCTACATTCGCGATAAGGATTTCAATTTACCACTCCATCTTGCTGCTCGAAATGCTTGCAAGGAAACCCTTCTGTACTTACTGAGCGTTACTGAGGATGATCCTGTGTCTATGCCCTTCTCACTTATTTCTGGTGTTCGGCTTGTCAATTATGCAATCTCATCCAGATTATATGGTGAGTACGTACAAGCTAATTAAATCAGAAGTCACAAGAATGACAAGTACTTACAAATATAGTACTATATGGCTCTATTTTGTTGTATTGCTTATTTTGCATCTAAATCTAGACATCTTAAAATACTGAAATGATCATTCATTATGACCTCCACAAAAATAGCGAGGTATATTTGGCCGCTACTGTGACACCCCACATAGACCACTGGCCCAGTACCTTGATTCAAGGAATCTAGGGTTAGAAGTTGTAGTGGGGGAAAATATGCTCTTGGTTGTGTAGGTTTTTGCATGGTCACCTTTGTTATGGGGTGTTTCTAAGGCCAAATTCACCCAATGTGCATGTGAATGCATTTAATGGCTAAGGGTAGCCCCATACTTTTAAATATCGGCCGATACGTACCGTATCGGCCGGTTCGTACCGGTATTTGAAGGGGCCGAGACGGATACGGGCCGATATAGCGGTGGGAAGAAAAATCGCATAGTGTATCGGCCGTTTCGCGATACGTCTCGGTGTCTCGGCCGAGACAATGTCCGATTCACCCGTATCGGCCGAGACGGTAGTGTTTAGATGGAAAACCGGATCAACCCAGCGGTTGAACCGTCGAACCAGAAGAACCGTCGGTGGGTCACTCGAACCGGCCGGTTATCTTCTCCTCCGGCCACTCGATCTCCCTCATCTCCTCCACGGCAGAAAAACAAGAAATCAATTGTAAAATAGAATCAATAAGTCGATCCAAGCCAAATTCTTTAACGGATCTGGACTGAGGAATTTTTCAGACCATTTTTGAGCTTCCCCATTGCTGGAGTCATGAACAACCACCATCGTAGATTACTGTGAACATTTTATGGGAAGGAGCACAAGTTGTGGTAGTGTTATGGAGAGAGAGAGTTTTTGGTTTAGGGATAGTCGGTATTGTCGCCGTCGTTGGCTGTGTAGTCGCCGGCTTCGATGTAAAGAGAGAGAACTTCTTTTTGGGCTTTGAAATTCTTTGTGCTTGGGGAAAAGAGAGAGTCACAGTAAGATAGGAAGAAGATATCATAAAAGTAAATAGAAAAAAGGAGACTCTCTTTGGCCTCCTTTGGCAAAAAAACCAAAAAGTGGTTTTTTTAAAAACCACTTTTGTCCTTATTCAATTTTTTTTTGCATTCGTTAGTTTTGCATCAAGATTTTGTGGTTTCTGAATTCCTCTCGACGAGACGATTCTGAAAAGTATAAAATTATAGTCAAAACTCAAATTTTTTAATAAAGCCAAAATAGGTGGATTATTAATCCACCTATTTTGGCTTTATTCAAAAAAAATTAATTTGTTTGAATAATTTTATACTTGTTAGATTCGTCTCGTCGAGAGGAATCCAGAAACCACAAAATCTTGATGCAAAACTAACGAATGCAAAAAAAAATTGAATAAGGACAAAAGTGGTTTTTAAAAAAACCACTTTTTGGTTTTTTTGCCAAAGGAGGCCTTTGTAATCTCTGGAAAGTGAAAAGTAGACGTGTGAAGGCATTAAAAGGCCACAGTGGGCACAGCTGTAGGTGTGTAGCTGTACATTGGTACTGTAGGCATTGAAAATTCAGAAAATTTCAGTATTTTTTAACTCATATTTCTTTTATTACTTATTAAAATATATACTCCATCCGTTCCTATTTGTTTGTCCCACTCTCTCTCTCTCTTGCCTTTTTCAAAAAAAATTAAGTTGAAGGCGCGTGTAATGCACAGGGACCACCCAAAGGGTGGTTTGTAGCTTTTGCCTTCCAAAAAAGTAGTGTTTAAAAGTAGTGTTTCAATTATATGTGACAAAATAGGTTAAAATATGACTAATTAAGTTAATGGGAGACAAAAAAGAGTATACAATCAAGTTTTCTACATATTGCTAATGATTTTAAAAAATTCACGGCCGAGACAGCCGATTCCCGCGACGTATCGCCGAGACGCCCCGATACCGATACACCGATACCGCGACCGATACCGAGATTTAAAACTATGCCTATTAGCCGGACCAAGCCCTACGCTGCAATTTCACAAAGGTAGTTCCTTCGTTTGATTTAGGCGCGAAATATTCTCTCAATCTTGTGTCTTTTTTTCCCTCTTCTATTGGGTTTGAATTTGGTAACAGTGTGTCAATGGCTGCGGCGCCTACCAACAGTGGAGATCAATCGGACATGGCTACTGAAGAATATTTGATCTACTGGAATTCCCCTTCGCCCTCGTCCAATTCAATGGTCGCATATTATCAAGGGTCTGGCCAATCATCCGGGGACAATCCGCTACAAAATCGTCAGCAGCAAAGGTAGTTTCTTCGTTTCATTTAGGCGAAATATTCTGTGTCTCATGCTTGGCTTGTTGGGCTTTATAACTTCTTGAACGATTATAACGAAAAAATTCATTATTTTTTAATTTTCTATTATACTGTAATATTTTTTTTCCCGGTTTGTCTCAACCAAATATATAAGTAGATAATGAAAGTGTACCAAAAAAAAAAAAAACCGTAGACATTGAAAGGAAAAAAAATTATACAAAAGAGAATCTTTTAAACGCATGCATACATATTTAATTGTAAGTATATAAGTATATTGTTTATATAAAATGAAATAGGGAGAAAATTACGTAAAATGATAAAGACTAAAAAGGGAGACAAATTTTTTGGTAAAGATAATATAGTTTGGTAGTAGGAGTATTAAATGAGAGCAATTTTTGACTTAAAATTCCATTTTTGGGTGACATCATCGATTTCCGTTAGTGTTTTAACGGAATACTAACGGAAAAAAGGTCCAAGGGGGAATCTTGATATTGTCAGCAAAAGCAGGGGAGGCCAGTGTCATTTCAGAAACCTCAGGGGAGGTATCTGTTTGTGTCAGAAACCTTAGGGGAGGTTACTGATAATTACCCAAAAACAAATCTCAGTAATGTCAAAAAAGGGAAACAAGTATTATATATATACACCGGTAGTATATATACATCGCAGGAGAAGGAACAGATGCATTAATGCATGCGCCGTAAATTATCTACAACGTTGATCGGAATGGAAGATCGCCATCAGAACTCATTGTCGGAGGAGATCCCCGTTGATCGGAATCGCAAATCATCTTCGTTTGTAACTAAGGAATGAAAAATTACTCCATTGCTTATGAACAGAGTCCTAGCGTTGATACCAAATCAGTTGCAGTAGTGATTTTGGGTCTACTTTTCTACTTTGCCTAATTTTAAACATATAAAGAATTTGTTGGTGTGTACCTGTACAATATTTATAGATACACCTCACTTCTGACCTATTATGCCCAAGTTTCAGCCCCATTTTTTGCCGCCGTCGTCATGGAAGAGGTGTTGTAGACACCGGACAAGGAGAGATCGAGGTCACTGAACCCGCAGAAGATCGACTTCGCTTGTAAAACTCAGATCGTAAAAACTCAGATTGGACGGGTCACCGTGAAACCCATATCGCGGTCGATCGTGAAACGCAAATCCGAAACCCAAATCGTCGTCGATCGCCTTACCCCAACTTATCTTGAGCTTGTTGTTGAACCCAGAAGCCTCTCAGAGCTTCTTCCCTGCAGAGAGAAGATGGAAAAAAAAAAAAAAAAGGGTCCTAGTAAACGGGTTCGACTAAGTTTTTCAAAAGATTTTAGCAACTCAGTTACTAAAATCGTCAGTGATTTTAGCAAATGAGTTTACCAGGTACTAAAATCAACAATGATTTTACTGAAAATCAACCATGATTTTAGCATCTGGTAAACTTATTTGCTAAAATCATGGTTGATTTTAGCAGTGGAATTTCTAAAATCTTTTGGACAACCCAGCCTTAGGCTAGGGTAGTAATGTGCATTTAAGACTTAACAGTTGGTTCCGTTAACGCCATCCACATTTGCACTTTAGTCAAAAGTACGAAGGGTGTAAGTGCTTAAAATGGAGTTTAGGGGGTGTGTCTGTAAATCGGGCAAAGTACAAGGGGTATAAGTGCAAATACCACTTTAATTTTTTATAAACGCAACGATATCTCATACCGATTTTTACGTGGATATACTATTCTGCAAGTCTTATAAATAAACGATTTAGATTCAAATTACTGAATAAACGAACGGTAGGAACTCACTATGGCGGTGGCAGTAGAGGAAACCCCAAGGTTTTGACTGCCGGCAGACATAATCTTAACTCTTTTGTAGATTAGGAAAAATGCTGACGGCAGGTCATAGGTGCACGGGATAATATCCTTGCACTTAAGTAATCCCGGGGACTATTGGATCGATCGACTTCGACAAATTCTAATTTCTATTAAGTCTAGAAACTATTTGAACTCACTCTTGGAACTCCTTGTTTGGGTTGACTCAAATTATGAACATAAAATTGTTAATGATAACAAGGTGTACGGTGTGATTAATATTTATAAGGTTTCCAGCACAGCTTTCTAATCTTCCACGTAAGATAGTGTGAGAGAAGACATTTTCAAAACCGACGTATTACGTAATATGACTCGAATGAATAATTACTTGCATGTCCTCTAAGCCACTGAATTAGTCATTGGAGTAGTTGTTTTCTACTTATGAAAGCACAAACTAGACAGTACTTATTTAAGTTTTTATATTATGAGATCAAAAGCTGATGTGATTCTAAAAATAATTTAAAATATGGGTAGGTCAATCGTCCCGAATCATCTGTCACTCAATAACTTGTGGGATCAGCTAATGCCGACGCCATGGAAACTTTTGATTGCACAATTTTGAACCAATTAGAAAATAAACGGAAAAAGTTCCTCACGCGAAAGTACACGCTACCCCGGGACAGATTCTACCAATTAGAAAATAAACGGAAAAACTTTTGTTTGAACTTGGTCTTGGAACTCTTTGTTCTCACTTGCAGTATAGTAATTCGAGGTGGCATTTTATGTAACAGTTGAATAGCTAAGGGACTAGATTGTCAAGTGTATTGCAAAAGAGTAGCTGCCAATGCCTGACTTACATCTTGACGAGAACATTACTTACGTCAAAAATCATGTTAATTGCATGCCGTCTGATATGTTTTCGGGAATACATCTGTGTTGCTAAAAGTAGGTTCCAAATCACTTTATCGAACTTTTTTTTCTTTTGTTGGCAATATACAATGTTCCTTGTTGATAAATGAAAAAATAAAAATTGTTCTTAAAGCATATCAAACAGTATCAGATCAATCTCATTTTTTAGTTTTCTTAATGAGATCTAAAAAATAACTAATTTCGATCATCAAATCATCCGGAAGAAAAACAGAAAAACAAACCGAACCGGAAATTATAGTCTCTTTGAAACTAGATAGTAAAACAATGACAAAAATCCTCCGCCGGACAGATAATGGTTGACCAGTAGATGGCAAGCACGGGGTCATAAGGGAGCCATTAGGGTTATGTGCACATTAAAAAACTTTCTCAATCTTGTATACATTAGGGTTATGTGCACATTAAATTGATTCAATTATTTCAATCGACTTTTTACACACTTTAAAAAACTTTCTCAATCTTGTATACATTTTTTCTCACAATTCGATACACTTTCTAAACCTTAAGGACAGCCTATTGTTTTGATTTTAGAATTTTCATTGTAAATGTTGTTGGTGATGTGCCGTGTGCCTCATTTGCTCGGACTTTTATTGAATCTTTTGATCCCATTGGAAAATTAAAAGTTCACAAGACCTAAGCAAACCCATCTATAAAAGCAAGCAGCGGTTAGGGTGCATGAGTAATTGAGTATGACTTGCAGAATAAACTCCTTTAAGCATTTGGAGTGTCTCATTTCGCTCGCTTTCTCGCCCTATCATCTCAACGAAATTCGTTTCTCTGTGTTTTCCTCACTTTAGGACCATGTTTTAGGATCTTCGTTGCCGAATTTTGCTGCTTTTCTTTTTCCTTTCTCCACTTGGGTTTGCTACAAATTCCAGCTTTTTTAGTCTCTTGTGTGTTTTTTTCCTTCTTCTATTGGTTTGAATTTGATAACTGTGAGTCAATTTCTAGACCTACTAACAGTGGAGAGCCGGACATGGCTACTGAAGATTTCAACCTGATCAGTTTCCCTCCATCGTCCCCATTTTTGCCTACGTTGTCGTCGCTGCCGCCAGCTTCGGCGCCACTGTATTTCCCAACATCGTCTGATTTAATGGTCGCATATCAATTGTCTGACCAATCATCCATGAACAATCCTCTACAAAATCAACAGCAGCAGCCATTGACTCCATCAGCGCTGCCTATTAGCCGGACCATTACCAAGCCCTACGCTGCAATTTCACAAAGGTAGTTCCTTCGTTTGATTTAGGCGAAATATTCTCTCAATATTGTGTGTTTTTTTCCCTCTTCTATTGGGTTTGAATTTGGTAAAAGTGTGTCAATGGCTGCGGCGCCTACCAACAGTGGAGATCAATCGGACATGGCTACGGAAGAATATTTGATCTACTGGAATTCCCCTTCGCCCTCGTCCAATTCAATGGTCGCATATTATCAAGGGTCTGGCCAATCATCCGGGGACAATCCGCTACAAAATCGTCAGCAGCAAAGGTAGTTTCTTCGTTTCATTTAGGCGAAATATTCTCTCAATCTTGTGTGTTTTTTTCCCTCTTCTATTGGGTTTGAATTTGGTAACAGTGTGTCAATGGCTAGGCCTGCGAACAGTAGCGATCAGTCGGACATGGCTACTGAAGAACATTTTGACGTGTTGAGCCTCTTAAATTTGCCTCAATGGTCGCCTCCGCCTTCCCCATGTTCGTCGGCCAATTCAATGGTTGTATATCAGCAAGGGTCTGGCCAATCATCCATTGACTTTGTTGACCGGCCGCTGTACATCACCAGAGACATGGCTTTGTTGCGGCAGAAGCTATTTCAATTCTTGATGGATGCATCAGATGAAAGAGGGGGAATTATGAGTATGAACAAGGAAAATCTGCCACAAAGTCTGGAGTGCCAGGGTATCAGTTTATTGCATCTATATGTGGAGGACGAGTTTGAAAAGTTGCTGTACTGGCAAGGAGATTCGTGGATGCAGCTAAGTGTGTACCTGCAATATGCGTTAGTGGATTGGTTACAAGGGCGGAAATTCTTATGGGTGTACGTATTTAGTGACTTTGAACGGAAGGACTACGGCCAGGGCATGTTTGGGACCGAGAAGGTCACCATAGGAGTGTGGCAGATAGGCCCCGCGAATGGGTGGCCAAGATTCATTACCAACAACGTTCTTTAGAGTCGCCGGTCTATGTCGACGAACGGGGTCGAGATTATTATAGTGACGAGGTCGAATGGAAGATCACACAAGTCGTATTAGAGGACGCACGGCTCGGTTTCCCCGACCTCTTCCAAGATTTTCTCCACGCACTCGCGGTCGAAGCTCCTCAACAGAAGGACCCAGATGAGGATGACATTCATTTTTTATTGAGAACGACTCCTGTCACGGATGGTCGTCGATTAAATGACATGTTGATCTTTCCGTCTGGGTTTTGCCGACAGCCAACCCAGATGAGGATTTTGTCAATGGCGAAGTTGAGCTAGTTAGAATTGGGGGTGAGGGAATAGAGGAAGCTGAAATTGCAGAGTCTAAGTTGGATCCAGGGCCTTCTAGAAAGAAGCAAAGGAAGGAAAAGACCCCAACAGGAGATAGGGGAAACAAGAAAACCACACGAGTTAAAAATGTAATTCCTTTGGATAAAATCTTAGAAGCTAAGGAAATGCCTCTTAAAGGTGCGGCAGAGTTTCTCAAAGGTACGCACGCATACATTCACTCCTCCGAGAAATGAAAAAAATAAAATAAAATATTCTTGTTTTCTTTTTTCCAACTAAATAGACTCTTCTTACATAAACATCAGATCTCCGATCATGATCTGTATCGGGATTCGAAGTTGGTGACCTCAATTTTAGTTTCTATATTTGGAGACTAAACACAAAAATATATAACAAAAAAAAGAGAGAGAGAAAGTGCATTTATATACACTTTATGTAATTATGATCGTTATGGGTGAACAAGTATTGACCATACTCTTTGAACGATATGTCTATTTGAAAATTTTTGTTAGGAAGATGGAGAAACTAAATTTGTAAATTTTGGAAGGAAAGTAGAGTTCGAAATAGAAAAAAACGACTGTTAGAAATGGAAATTTGTTTTAACTACTTGGGCTGAGAATGTGTGCTATGAGACTGGTCTCGATTCTAATCTCGAAGGAGTTGACTATTGATACTCAGTTTTCACTCTCCCTTGAGATTGCTTCTTGCAAGGTGATATGTCGTTTTTGTACCAAAAATATAATTTATAAAACAGAGAATTAACTATTATTCCGAAGAATAGTGGTTAAGTCCGAGATCGTCCACGGAGAGTAAAAAGCTAAGATGCGGTACTTTTAATTAATTTCTAATTTAATTCTGCGAGCAAGAGAAATTTGATTTGAATTTGATTGAACTAATGATTAAACTAAAATTAACTAGAAAGCGAGTAGAGTTTAAAAACAAGTGAGAGAAGGGACTAGGGTTCCGATTCCACCTTCCCCTTGCAATATAATCGAATAAAATCCAGGGTAATTATTCAACATAGAAAAATTGGATTATCACTAGGGCTTGCAATCCCTATCGACAATCGTCAAGAGAATTCACAGGATTCATACACCGTAAAGGCTATCTCAACATAGCGCGGGTCGTCTCACCGGACTTAACGGGCGGCACGACCGGTCTAACGTTGTATAACCCATCTCAGAGACTATCCTGAAACAATGAAAACTATTGTATGACAGTGCTTGATATCCGGAATACAAACACAATGATTAATAGGGAAAATATGCTCTTTCATAAAAACAATTATGAATCATCCCAAGTCATACAATTATTGTTGAATAAAAACCCTAGAAATTAATCTATTACATTACTCGGAGAAAGTTTCCTCGTTACCCCAGTCGAAGGATTTAGCCAAACATGCAGAAAAACATATTAATCCTCCAAGAACAAAACTTCATCTCGTTCCCGCAGCCACTGATAGCTAGGCCTTGTGTTATGCGTCGCTTCTGTGTGTGCCGAGCTCTGCTCCTCTTAGTTATGTGCGAGATCAAAACTTCCGTCTAAACCCTTACTGCCTCTTTTTATAACTTTGCCCAGCTTGCTGTTCAAGTCAGCCACGCATTCTCTCCAAAACAATAACTGGTGGGCCCCTTTGATTACCATATACTGAGAATTTATTTAATGAATCCATTCCTTTCTTTTGCCCATCTATATCTCAGCCACACAACAAGAATTCTACTCCAATCTAATGAGATTTTGGGCCCACCATAAATATATGCAAGTCGATGGATGATTTTACATTACTGTTAAACCCATCCTTCATGGGTCATCAAACAATTATTTCCTGGGCCAAGCAAAGTGCAAAGTGCAAAGTGCAAACAAACATATTACCCAAAGCAAATTTCTCCAAATAACATCCAATTTTGTGATTTAACTCCAAATACTACCCACGTGTTCTGCAAGTCCCTGAAATAGCGAAAACGAGTATCAAGCTCCAAATAATATATTAATCGGGTGTAAAAATAATAAATTAGGGGCGGCTAATGGGCACATTTGCGCCCCTATCACAAGGGTTAGGCTCGCAATTTCCCTCGTCTGTGGGAAATGTGGGCTATATGTCCCTGTGAATTAGTTGTGGACTCGCCCATGAAGTCCTAGACAAGGTAGTAAAAAGCGAATTTTTTTTTTGAGAATTGTGGTTTGTGGAATTGAATTGTGATACGCTCTAAATGCATTTTCTTTTTTACTCAAAAGAATTTTTTTTTTTGAGGGTGTCCAAATTGTAAATGTGGGTTGAGTTGCTTTGATAGAAAAATATTGAGCTTTTGAATTCTTGTTTATTGTAGTTAGCCAATATGCACTGAAACGTGCTTGTCGAAAGCATGGTATCAACAGATGGCCACCTCGCAATGAACACAAAATTTCTGCGGTTGTCGATCAAGAGGGAATCCCTGAGCCTTCTGAGAATTCTTTCAATGATGAAGTTGAAGCTGTTGGAATGGGTGTCGTGGGATCAGGGAAAGGTGAAGTGAAAGACGGTAAGTTGAATTGCGGGTCTTCAGATAAAGGGGAAAGGAATGAAAAGATCCTACAAGGAGAGAGAGCTAACAACAAAGGTACTGGAGTAAGAATTGAAATTCCTTTGGAAGAGATCTTAAAATATAAGGATATGTGTCGTAAAGATGCTGCGACGCATCTCCAAGGTACGCACGAATGCACTTCTTCAAGAAATGAAAATCTCAATTTTGTTGCTAATATCTTGCTTGTTGTTATTTCCGGCTGGATTGACTTTTCTTTCAAAAACTCCAACCAAACATTTCAGAGTCAAACTTGCTCCAATCCTGCCCCCTTAAATGGAGACCTCAATTTTAGTTTCCATATTTGAAGACCGAACACCAAAATATATACAGTAGTAACTTCATTGGGATACTCTTTGAAAAATATAATCAATGCTTGGAGGACGTATTTTGCACTGTAGTAATTTTTTGTTACTTTTAATTGAGTTCGTTTTAGAATAGGGTTTACTTTTAATTGAGTTCGTTTTAGAATAGGGTTTGCTTTGAGGATTAAGTATGATATTTGAGCTTAAAGTGGAACGTGGTTCAATGCTACGCCTGGACCATAATCAAATGGTTTGGATCCGTCTGATTCGTCATTTTCATTAATAGGATGGATAGGTTTGGTTTTCAAAATATTCTACTTGTATATACTGGTTTGGTTTTCGTTTAGCACACAACCGAAGTAATCCGGCAATGTTCACTCTTCATTTTGTATGAGAAACCTGTACAACCTATAGTCTTTCAAATCTACTATATTAGTACTATTAAAAAGGTAAGTATTTTTTTTTCCCTCGATCAAATCCCATATACATTTCAGAAGTGAATTTGAGTTTCGATAAAGAAAGGATTCAATCTTTGAAAGTTAGAGACGAGAGATAGATATTGGATTTGTGGTTACACTTAGGATGTGTGAATAGTGATCCGCTCTTAATGTACATTTTGAAAATAAGACTAAATTTTGAAGTCTGCAAAATAGAGATGTAGATTGGAGTTACACATTTAGAAGAACTTTGAGCTTTTGGATTCCTCAATTTTTGCAGTAAGCATATCTACGTTGAAGCGAGAGTGTCGGCGGTATCGAATTTACAGATGGCCACCTCGCGAGGAACACAAGCTTATCGGTCAATCTCACCCCAACGAATCTCCAGCGGTTGTGGATCAAGAGCGAAATCCCCAAAAGAATTCCACCACGTTGCTGCCTTCTAATGAAGAATCGGCTTCTATGGACACAAATAGTGTGACCGTGAAGGCAAGATATGGAGGTGATACATTTAAGTTCAAACTCTCTAAAAAGCCATGGGGAATGGCGGAGTTGGAGGAACAATTGAAAAAGAGGCTGCCGCTTGAGACACTGGTTAGGTACAAAGATGAGGATGGTGAATTGATTTCAATAGTTTGTGATGATGATTTACAAGAATGTATATTGAGTTCTAGATCGCAAGGCACCACTTCAATTGTGTTACTTCTTGAGCAAAAAGGTAGCAGATGAATTTGGCGTTGACCAACTTGAATCTCGGCAGCTAAGCATTTTCTCAATCTTCTTCTTTTGACTGTTAAGGTTTGTGGTTATGTAATCGATATGTTTAGAAATATCCTGTTCTATTGCACCGGAGAAGTGCATTTAGCTAGAGATTCTCCAATGGCTTGGTACATATGCTGTATTCTCTGGTCATCGGTTTCAGATTTTTCACTTTTGCCAGAGGTTTGTTTGTGATGCAGAATGGTAAAGGAGAAAGGGTGGGGGAACAAACAGTGCTAGGAATGCTTTGTCTTGGAATAGAGTTTCTACACTCACATAGTAATGGATACTTGATGCGGGATCGAAACGTTAAATGAGTATGAAAATCTATAGTAGACACGTACGAGTACATCCTTCTACGCATGTTTTTTTTTTTTTTTTATATTTGTACCATATAATTTTAGTATTTATTACGTATTTTTTGGTACTCAAGAAGTTATATGAATGAGGGATCGGCAAATTACAAGCCGGTCCTATTTTTTGAGGGGGCTTATAAGATGTACTAATTTAGGGTTCATTTCCTGTCTCTTGCAACTGCTACTTTAAAACTTTTAATCTTTTGTGGAGGTATCTATTTGACTTGCCTAATTTTTATGGAAGTAACTATTTATATCCATCATCTCCCATGTTGCAGGGTACCAAGCTTTCGAAAATTTGTCATTGATTGAATAGTTATGCATCTCATCATCCAAATCATGAAGCAAACAAGTACCTCCTTTTAATATTTGAGATACCTGGAAAGGACCTTCCCAAGGTGGGAGACCATTTTCCATACTTACGATCTTTCTTATCAAATGGTAAGATTGCAGTTCGAGAGGCAGAGGAGTTTGTCACGGTGACGAGTACGAAGGACGGGGCAAACAGGTGGAGACCATTTTCCATACTTAGATTCTGTTTTGTGTGTTGAAGAATTGGCGTGGCCGAATGCTATTGAATTCGCACTTGCTTCTCGGTTTGGACTCACGTATGGTTGAGGGCAACTTGCAAGTGATTGTCTAGATTCTGAAAAATGAGATGGATTGCCCATCGCCAGTGGAAGTGGTTATTGCGGATATTCGGAAGATAGTTCATCAGTTCCGAATTCGCGATATTCGGTTTGTTAAGAGATTTGCAAATGCATTGGCGAATGAGCTGGCTCGAGTAGCGTTGCAACGGGTTGGGACTTTAAAACATTGGAGCTCTGACCCGGATTAGTTAATTTCTTTTATTGATTAGTGTTGGAATGTGTCCCACATCGATTAGTTTTAGTGTTGGAATGTGTCCCACATCGATTAGTTTTAACCTCGAAAGCTAGTATATGAGCTTAGGCGGCCTCTCCGCTCATTGCCAATTGATTTTGAGTTAGATGCTTTAACATGGTATTAGAGCTACGTTTTTTGAGGCTTTTCCCCTTTGTTTGTGCCATAGTTGCACTTTGTTTCGTTGTGATCCGTATGTTTCGGATCCTTTGTTGATCTCTCCACGCACGAGTCAGGAGTCGCACGTGTGAGGGAGTGTTGGAGTGTGTCCCACATCAGTTAATTATAACCTCCAAAGCTAGTATATGAGCTTGGGCAGCCTCTCCACTCATTGCGAATTGGTTTTGAGTTGAATGCTTTACCTCTTCTAAAATAGCCTTGTGAAATAAGCTTCACACTAAAGATTTTGAGTAATTCATGATACCTATTTGATAAACCCAATAAAAGCAATGTAAGAAAAAGGGAAACAGAAAGCAGAATAGGAAAGCTTTAGCTTCCGTCACATAATATAATTTAGCAAGGAACTAACACATTTCATCAATTATCTTTGGAATAGGTTCTCTAATTCCCAAAGCTAAAGCCACAATATCAAAAGAATCAGAAAAAGTCCAGCATTAAAAAATTTGCTGAGATAATAGATTCCAGATGTAATGTTTCAACTTTCAAACTCGAACAGCTCTTCAATCAATAGAAAGTCGGCACCAATGTGTGTAGACACGTTGTACGATTAGTTTACAGTACCATCTTCTACCCAACTGTATAAGTAATATGTTACCAAATTGCCATCTAGGCATCTAGCCATAAACACACAGGACAAATTCAATTAGTTGTCCAGGAGGAGGACTGATTGCCTTTAGGTGCATGTTTTGCCCGTGCCTGAATAATTTGAATGCACAACCTTACCCTATGGTCTTGCACGATACCCGCCCAATCCAACATGGCTCCTGCCTCCTTCCTAGAAGTCTCACACACAACAGAAACAACCCAGCAAGTAAGAAATTGTATAATTGGGTGAAGTTCATTACAAACTGAACTTATAATAGCAATTGAGATGAATTAAAAAAAATAATAGCATGTAACATAGCATCCACATCCATATTTCATCATAGATATAAAAAAAAAAAACTGAATCTCTAAGCCAAAACAAATCGACACATAATGGGAGTTCTTCACCCAAGACGTCCTGTTCCAAACACCAAACTTTCAAGATTTTCTAACTTTTTGTATAGAAAGTAATCAATCTGAAGGTGTGTTAGTCAGAGTGATTGAGTAAGCCCAATAAAAGGCAGCAACATCATGCACAATACTCGACAAATTCAAAACATGACCTGGTCAGAAGGGAAGTTATGCCCCAACAAATTTCTTTAGAAGCTGTACAATACTCGACACACTTACCGTACTCGACGAGCGGCACGAATTTACACACTTACAGTACTCGACGAGGTCTTCGAGAGGAACGTCTCCGATCGTCGGCGTTGATTTTTGGCACACTTACAGTACTTGACGAGCTCAAATATAGGAGACAAATTCCAAATTAATTATCATTTTTTTTTAACTCATCATTTCCTTGTCCCTAAAAAATTTATGAAAAAGTTTTAAGCTTACAAGTGTCGGAGCCATGTTCGTCATATGCTATATAAACTAGCAGTAAGGATAAACATATAAACTTATTCATTGTAAACATGATAAACTTTTAGAAATTTAGGAAACATAATATATTTCGAGAAGGTAATCAATAAAAACCTCTAATGATAAATTATTTGAACTAGTTGTGTCTGTGTATGCCAAAATTTATTATAAAAAAATGAGTACACTGATTGAAAACCAAATTCTTATCTTCTTCGTAAAATTATCACAGTGGGTAAACATCTATAAAGCCCAAATACGAAATTCATCATGTTTTTTAAACTTATGATTTTTTAAGTTTATCAAAATTCGTTGTGATAAATTTATTACTCCATCCTTCCCCAAATAAATGTTGATTATTTCATTTTGGATTGTACATTAATAAATATGAGTTTTGAAAAATTAATGAGTAAAAGTTATTGGGGCAATGTTGAGCACGAACTTGAACCGCTCATTTATGTGGAGTCTACATACTTAGCAGTGAACTACATACAAATGCGTGTTCTATGTTCGTGCTTAACATTGCCTTAGGAGAATTGAAAATTTTCCCCAAAATCCAGTTGTGAATGAAATATCAAAGAAGACAACTCCTCCCATATCTTGAAAGTAGCTATTTTTTGTTGAAAGAGAGAGAATTCCATATCTTGAAAGTAGCAATTGTATATAGTAGTTTAAGTGGTGAGATCCTCATTTCTTTTCTCACCAAACTCATGAATAAAAGTGGCCAACTCCTCTAGAGTAATTATTCAACACTTCCGTAGTATTAGGTGGCATTGCCTACGTGGTACTCTCAATCATTAATTTACATATGTAGTGACTCCGGTAGAAACATTTATCATTCAGACATTCACTTTTGTTGGGTAGTTGGGATACAAGGGGTAGCCCACATAGTGTGGTTGCCGATCTTTTATTTTTCAAGAGTACCACATGGCACTCCGGGAGTACCCAATAATTAGCCCTCCATCATGCTTTCTAACGGAAGTTCGAAATCGGACCTAAATTTTAGTTTCTATATTTTGAGACGGGCAAAAATATGCAACAAAAATAGGGAAAAGGGGAAAAGGAAGGAAATGACCCAAAGAGGAGAGAGAGGAAACAAGAAAGCAAGTTGGGAGTTAGAATTGCGGCAATTGCCATTGCTTGGGAGGATATCCTACAAAATAAGGGAAGGAAGCTTAAAGAAGCTGCAATGAACCTCAACACTATGTATATACAACACTCCTCACAAGAAATTAAAAATTTCAATTATGCTGATAAGCTTGCTCCAACCACGCTCCGAATGGAGCTTCAAAATGCATGGGAAGCCCAGTTTTGGTTTTTATATTTGGAGACTCAGCACAAAAATAGAAATAGATCATTTCCATATATAAATATAAAATATGCATTAATTCGACTAAATACATGTAGATCCTGCGATAAAAGTATTGACATTACCTTCAAAAGGAAATATAAACTTGATATATTTAGTAAGTGTGTGTGAAAATCGAAACTAAAATTTTTGGAAGGAAGTGTTAGTTTTGGAATTTGGCATTTTTCGGGTTATGTTAAGCCTTTCGGAGTATGTAATTTGGTTATTGGGTTTTGGGAGGTAGAGTACTTAGGGCTTGAGTCTCGATGCTCCATTCGAGAGATCACAAGTTTCATGATCAAGCCAAAGCCATGTCAAGTGTTTCGAAACTCAATCCGTTGAGGTATATCCATGCATATCATGTTTGCATTTGGGCCATCTAAAATAACATGTTTTAATGTGCATAATGTTGGCTTATTAGTGTTTTGTTTGGATTTTGAAATCTCATGATTTTGGCATTAGGATTTAGCTTTGAACTTATTGCGTCTGCAGGACTGTGGCTTTAACTGTTGAGATTGTGACACATGTTTAAATCCTGTTGGAGCGTATGCGCGCATCTTCGCATCTGCCAGACTCTTTAAGTGGCTAAATGTCATGTTTTGAGTGGCTGTCTTGGGGAGCACGAAAATGGGCACTCTAAAAGCCATTGTTCTTTCATTTTCACACACCCACTTGAGAGAAAATCAGAACTTTTTAGAGTGAGAAAGTCACATCCCTTCTCTCTTTGTGGAACTTGATGTTCTTGATGATTTGAGCTTGCTCTTCTCTTATTTCTTCAATTTAGAGTCTTCCTCTCCATGGATCCACTCTAGGTTGATTTTGGTTTTCAAAAATTTTCATAAAGATCAAATCTTTTTCCATTCATCATGTTTGGGTGCCTTCTAGTCTACTTGGCCGGATAATCCGGAGCCGTGTTGATGCGGAGATCGAGATGGTGATTCTCATGGGTTCATGAATTCAAGAAGGAGCATGGGGTGCTAGTTCAAGAGTTGGAGCTAAGAATTACAAGTGGCTTGTGGGTAAAATTCCTTGTATTTCAACTTCTTGTACCTTTTGAATTATGAAATATAAGTAGAGTAAGGCCTTGGTTTTATGCTTAGGGTGTGAGACCCTAAGTAGTTTCCACGTATATCGCATGTCTTGTCTCCATAGTTTAATTTCTCCATATTGATGTTATTGTGATTGGTTGTTTTAACATGGAGATTGGGTAATTGATTTATACTAGTTATAGTTAAATTTTAATTCATAGTCCTATTCACCCCCTCTAGGACTTGTTTTGCCTTTGCATAATTTCAAGAAGTCTGAGTTTGAGAAAGAAATGAGTCCTAGTAGAGATAAAGCTAGGGACAATTGTAAACTACTTGGGCTAAGCTCAAGTGATTTGAATATGAAGTTTCTTTTAAAGATCGATCAAAATTTTGAACTTCTTTCAAGTTCGAATTACTCTAAAAGAGGTTTCAAGTGCGAATTTTAAAGAATGGGCAACTCATATTCCCTCCAGTTCAACTCTTCGCTTCTCCCGTAGATTAAGGAAATTGTCCTCTAGAGATTACTTGCGATAGATTTCAAACGCTCTTTTACAACGAAAATTAATAAGGAATGAAGAGTTGCGATTATAATATGTGTATAGTGAATATTAGGGATATGCTCTTATTGCTTCTTTAGACTGAAATAAAATTTTCAAATGTCCGAAATGGACGAGGACACTCTCGTGGCAAGCTTCTGAATTCTTATTTTTATTTGCTTTTAGTTGATCAACATTAATTGAAGCGTGCCTGTTTGGACTATGATACTCACAGATGGCCACCTCACAAGCAAATCAAGCGTCAATCTTGCCCTATTGAACTTCTTGTGGTTTTTGATGAAGAGGGAATCCCACAGTTAAATTATAATAATATGCCTACGGCTGACGCAAATAGTGTTGGAGACTGCGGTGGTTGGAATATCTAACTTGTCTCTCTTCAACTCAGTTTGATTGGGTGTTGCTTCTAGGTTGAATCTCTCCTTAAGCTTCACTTCTACACACTGAGGGAATTCGTTAGCATGACACCAAGCCGCTGAAGTTCGGAATGGTACTCTGACGATCAAGCCAGTAACTGAAGGAGGAGAGAAAGTACTTAGATCTAAGGTTAGAGTGATGTTGAACATATCTCTTTGGGTAGAACTAGTTACCTTTTATAGGTAGAGAGTGACTTGGCCTGCAAGCAGCTCTTTTATGTCAAGCACGGTAACTGCTCTGTTGGCGGTACTATTGACGTAACTGAGCATGATTGTTATCAGCACATGCAGCCTGTCATTTCAACTGTCCGGCCGGTGATGTTGCTCTTGACATCGAGCATGGTGGCTACACATGTGCGCAAACTGCGTTCCATGGGTCACGCGGACCTCATCCAGATCCGGGCGATAATAATAATACCCATGGCCCTGGCCTTTAAGCGTTCGAATCATGGATATGGGCTCAGTAGCCCGCTCGGTTTATTATTGTTCGGGATTGGGCCCTCGTGACTCGGCTTGTCCCATTTGGGCCTATTAGTTTCTCGTGGCATAATTATTCGGGCCTACAAAGACCATCTTCTGCCTTAGGGAAACTGAAACTCAGCGGCTTCAGTTGGTGCGACACATAGGCCAGCACACTTACAAAATTGCAGATATGCAAAAAAATAAGAGAGAGAAGACGGCGCTAATTGAAATGTTTAGCAAAGTGTCTCTGAGACCGTTCTTATTTATTTAATTTTTTTTATCACAGAATTTGTTTTTAATGAACTTTTTCATCGTAAATTTTTATTTTTTATATTGTATTCGTGATGAATGATTAATTCACCAAAATCTAATGAAATTAATGGAAAATAACAAAAAACTAAGGAATCTTAATCAGCAAGAAGGAAAAAAAAACAGTTAAACTTTATAGGATGTTCCCGAAGAACAATGACTTCTTTTATTTTTTATTTTTAAAGGAACATTGACAATTTATGCCAAAGAGACGTATTGTTATGGTAAATGTGTCATGTGTCCCATTTGTTCCGGCGGCCGTGTCGTTTTGAATTTTTTGAACCCAAAGGGTTGAAGACCGAAATTGTGAATCAAGAGTCCAAGATTGTGACTTTTTAGTTTTTAAGAGACAACGATCTAGGTTACTAGTAATTTTTGGGGAGTGATATAGGTACTCCCTTTTTCTTTATTGACACTCCTATTTTTGTCTCTATTCATAAAATGCAAGAGTAACTTACCTAATAGAGATAAAAAGAAAAAAAATAGAGTGCCAATATCATTTCCCTAATTTTTTAGTAAAAACAGTATGAAACACCCTCTGAGGTATATCCTTTGGATGCAGTTTATTTATTAGGAGAATAAACTCTTTCGTGGAAGAGTTAATCTTTCTGCATGTGTCAGAGCCTGTAATAAGTGTAAAAAGTGAAAACTCTTCCGTGGAATCTTGAGTAGAATGATAATAGTAGGACTGAAATTTTTTTAATTAGCAAGAAGAAAGACGATTAATTTTATCGGATGTTCCTCAAGAGACAAAGACCCCGTTTTTTTAACGAAACATAGAGACTTATAGTATTTTTGGTAGTTTCAATGGAATTTTTTGTTTTTTTTAATTATAATTCAATCTTGTCACAAATAACAATTGATTTTCTACTTAGATTGTATTTGGATGACCGGAATCTTGAGTATGAATGATAAATGATTAACGCAAATCAAATTCCTGAGAATTTTCTTGGGTAGGAATAGGAATTCTTAGGAATTGGATACCCGGAGTAATTTTATTTCGGTGTTTGGATTAGTTCAGTAATTTTGATAATTTTGAAAATTCATTAAATTCAACATTTCTTTTTAGTAATGAATGAACTAGGAATCCAAGATTCTCATAGGGTAAGGGAGAGATTGAATTTTTACTCGGTTTGAGAATGTGATTCTTGATAAAATATGTCATCAAGATTAACATTTATGTTCCTGTCACTTTCAAACGTCGGAATTATAAAAGTATGACATGACAATCTCGCTCATGTCTTTTCTAAAGTTGAAATCATAGAATGAATGTATCCCATTTCCACCCAACAGTCAAAATTACCATCATCCAATTGTGCCCAAAAACAACATAACACTGTTGACTATGGTAGGATATCGGTATTTAAGCCAAAGAGACGTGTTGTTGTCATGTGTCCTATTGCTCCGGCGGCCGTGTCGTTTTGGATCTTTTGAACCGAAAGGGTTGAAGACAAAAATTGTGAATCAAGAGTCAAAGACGGTGACATAAGAGTCAAAGAAGGTTTATTTTTGGAGGATAAAATAGGTAGCAACCTTCTCGCCCAGTTATCTCCGTCTCTCGATCAATCGTCTTTTCTTAGAGGTTTATGCTGCATCCCTGCTGAAAATTCGATTGCTTTTCGTGTCCTGTTCAGTTTCTGTTTGAAGATATTGGCGATTGAGGTCAAACCCAGGTTCAAAGAATTCCTTTCCTCTTGTTTTCGTCGATTTCGGACCAAATTAGGATCCGGGGTTCTCAAAATTTGCTCTTTTTTCTCACTTGGGTTTGCAGCCAATTTCAGCTTAATGTCTTGTTTCTTCTTTTGATTAGCGCGAAAAATTCTCTCAAGCTCGTTTGTTTTTCTTCTTGTTGAATTTTGGTAACTCTGTCAATGGCTTTGTTTGATCCCGACACCGTCAATGCATGCTATTCAAATGACGCCCTTAGTCTCGGCTCGCTGCCGTTCCAATTTACGGCGAGAGACGTTAATCTCGAACCAATAGATGAAATGGAGCCACCAACGACTGCGGCTACAGCCGCATCGATGAGCAGTTTGGTGGCGCCGGCGGGGAAGCGTTATAGGGGAGTGAGGCAACGGCCGTGGGGAAAGTGGGGGGCGGAGATAACGGATCCGGCTAAGAACGACGCGAGGGTTTGGCTCGGGACTTTTGAAACGGCTGAGGATGCCGCATTGGCTTATGATGAAGCCGCTTTAAGGTTTCGTGGCTCGAAGGCATTGCTGAATTTTCCTGAACGAGTCGGCTCCAATGGCTTTAATGTTTCGTGGCTTGAGCGTGATCGAGCCGCTGTAAATATCTTCTGTACATCGCCGCTGCAGTTGCGGCCGACAGGTCAACTTGAGAACCTAGATGATGGGTACAATTGGAGAAAATATGGACAGAAGCAAGTGCGTGGGAGCGAATACCCACGAAGTTATTACAAATGCACAAATCCAAATTGCACTGTTAAGAAGAAATTTGAGAGGTCAGTAGATGGGAAGATCACTGAGATTATTTATAGGGGGTCTCATAACCACCCAAAGCCTCAATCTACTAAGGAATCATCATCAGCTCAGTTGGATTCCGGGTGTTTGGGAAACGATAAAATGAAGGAAAATGCGCCAGGAGGAGAGAGAGGAAACAAGAAAACTAATGGAGATAGAATTGGAATTTATGCGAGTCTTGAATGGCCTGCAATGAACCTCGAAGGTACGAATATATACACTCCTCACTTGAAATTAAAATTTTCCATTTCGGCTGATAATCTTGCTTCTTAAGTGTTTCAACTTCTTTTTTTCTTTCTTTAGAACGTTAGTGTTTCAATTTGATATAGCTTAAAATATGGAAATCTCAACTTCAGGGAAAGTTGATGTACCACAATGGGACACCTTTACCATTGACCCTTCTTCAACTAGATAGACTCTGCTCATGGAAATTTCAGACTCCAATCATGCTCTGTACGGGAGCTTGAATTCCGAGACGTCAATTTTAGTTTTTCGAGACCAAACACAAAAGGAAAATTCTAAACCAACACAAAAACATACAACCCAAAAAACTATTGACAGTAGACGAAGATCGATTTATTGGCCATTTCCCTTTCTATTGACTTTCAAGCATCGATTTTAGAATGGTATGTATATTTGACAAATACACACCCGTTAAAGGTGAATGCTGGAATTCCGAGACGTCAATTTCGTTTTGGAAATGACTATAATACACACTCATTAAAGGTGTGTAATTATGTACCATATGCACCTACTATATGGTCCAGATTGTGCCACCTCATTGACACTCGTAACATTTTTTAGTTTTCCGTAACCTTTCAGCAATATGATTCGTAACATTTTTTATAATTCGTAACTTTTACAAAAAAATAAATCGTAACTTTTATAAAAAAAAATCGTAACTTTTGTAGCGGTATGTATTGCTACCTTTTCATTCAGTTTTTTGTGACCAAACACCAAAACATACAAGCCAGAAAATATTTGACAGTACTTTTAAAATGATATGTATATTTGATACATTCTGCAAAGGAGATATAAGGAAAGTTGAGTTCGAGAAATAAATAAACGACTCTTAGAAATGGAGATTTGCAAACTACTAGGGCTAGTTAAAGCGTTCGGAATGTGTACTCTTAGACGGCCAGACGGGTCTCAATTCGAAATCTCAAAGGGGTATACTATTGGTATTTCTGTTCTTTACTCACCCTTTAGATTGCTTCCCCCGGGGTTTGCTCGGAATTTATCTAGTATATGTGGGAAAGTAGGCTATATGTTACTGTGAAAGTAAAGTAGTAGCGAACTAACTGTAAAGTTGTGGACAGAGTCATCGACAAAGGCATAAGGAGAAAAGTTGAGAATTGTGATTAGCGAATATGAATCGTGATATGCTATGAATGCAGATTTTTTCACTCAATTATACTTTTTGTAGCTCTTGAAATTGAACTAGTTGATCGGAGTTGTTTTCATAGAAAAATATTGAGCTTTTGAATTCTTCCTTGTTGCAGTCCCACAGTATTCTGATACTCTGCCTACTGATCAAGCCTTGGCAGCTACTGTTGACACAAATAGTGTTGTCGAAAAGGAAATTTTGCCGCCACTGTTTTTGCCGATAGCTCGAAAAGAGAACCCAAATGAGGATTTTGGCGGTTATAACAAAGCAGTTGGAATGGGAGGTGAGGGAACAGGGGAAGGTGAAATGGAAGAGGATCAATTAAATTCTAGGTGTTTGGGAGAAAGGAAAATGAAGGAAAAGTCCCCAGGAGGAGAGAGAAGAAACGCAAAAACAACCGGAGTTAGAATTGGAATTTCTTTGGAGGAGATCTTACAATTTAAGGAAATGAGTCTTAAAGATGCTGCAAATTATCTCAATGGTACGCATATATACACTGCCAAGAAATGAAAATCTCAATTTTTGTTCTTGTTTTTTTCAACAGGTTATACTATTGTCATAAAGTCTTTAGACTCGAATCATGCTCTGTATGGGAACTTGAAATTGGAAACTAAACACAAAAATGTACAACCAAAAAAAGTGCATATAAACCCTAATGTGCATATAAACCATATGGACCACCAAAAAAAAGTGCATATAAACCCTATCTACCACGGGAAAAGTATTGGCAATATTTTTAAAATGATGTATATGTTTGAAACATTTTGTAAAGAAAATAGAGCAAATAAATTTTCAACAATTTAGAAGCAAAGTTGAGTTCGAGAAAGAATTAAACGACTCTAAGAAACGGAGATTTGTAAACTACTTGGGCTAGTTAAAAGGTCAGAATGTGTGCTCTTAGGGTCCGGGTTCTAGTCTTAAAGGGGTAGACTATTGATAGTTCTCACGCTCCCCTGATCGAGATTTCTTCCGGAAAGTCCTAGACACAATCAGTAGCAACGGAAAAAATGATAACAATTGAGAATTGTGTTAGTGAATGTGAATGGCAATAGCTGCAATATGCTATGATTATATGAATGCATTTTTTTACCGAAATATTATTGTGGGTCTCCAAATTGGATATATAGGTAGGAGTTGCTTTGGTAGAAAGATATTGAGCTTTGGACTTCTTCATTATTGCAGTTGGCCGATCTACACTGAAGCGTGCTTGTCGGGAGTATGGTATCCACAGATGGCCCCCTCGCAAGAAACACAAGCTTATTAGTCAATATCGACCCAATGAATCTCCCGCAGTTGTTCATCAAGAGCGAATCTCACAATTGAATTTTGATACGCTACTGCCTTCTAATCAAGTCTCGGCTAATGTTGACACAAGTAGCGTGATTGTAAAGGCAAGATATCGAAATGATATAACAATAAAATTTCGCTTGTGTAGGCCATGGGGTATGGAAGAACTAGAGCAACAAGTGAAAAAGAGGTTGGAACTTGGTGCTCGAACTTATTACATCAAGTATAGAGATGAGGATAATGAGTTGATTTTAATAGCTTGCGATGAGGATTTACAGGATTGTATTTTCAGTTCTAAACCACTAGGAACCACTTCGATTGAGTTACTTCTTGAGCCGAAGTAGGTGATGCATTCTGCATTGACCAACTTGAAACTTGGTAATCAAGCATTTTCCCATCTCTTTTTATTGTAAAAGTGTACGGTTGTAGAGTTGATGTGTTTGAATATCTTTTGTTCTATTATTCCACAGGAGAAGTGCATTTAGAGATTCTCCAGTGGCTTCGTATCCGAGTTGCTATCTTTATAGTCTTGAAATTCAGTGCTTCAAATGATATGTTTCACGATTTGTTGTCTGAATATTGGTCTGAGTTTTTCAGTTTTCTTGAACTTTTTTTGTGTTGAAGAACGGCAAGGGAGAAACAGAGAGAGGAACAAAAACCAGCAAGGGACCATTTCTTTGATCGGTTATGAGTCCGGATAGGACTAAATTTCTATATATCCAATCTGGTGTTTGGTTAAATAATTTATGGGCCGATAACATCCTCCTCTAATAGTCTCGTAAAAAAAAAAAAAAGAGGCTTCTAAACTAACACCACAAGAAAACAGTATCCATTGTTTTGTAAGACAGTACCAACTTTGAATGATACCTGTTGCAAATAATGGTCAACCATCCGCATCACAATTTGCCTTGTAACACCTAAATTGTAACTACCCAGATGCTAGAAATAGCACATTCAAATTGGATCGGATTCACAAACTGCAGTGATTCTTTTCAATGATGGAGCCAACACAAACCATCCCCAAAGCAACATTGTCGATGATGGAAAATACCTACTCAACCGAACTGGAAGTACTCTAATCCACACCTACCGTAGTGCCAACGAATGTGCTGATTGTCTAGCTCGAATTGGAGCTGAGCAAAATGAAGATTTGGTAGTGTCCACCACCCCTCCCCTTGCCATCCGGGAGTTCATGACAAGAGACCGACTCAACATTAGACAAGTTCTCGACTGAGTTATGTTAGCTACTGCTTTGCTTCTTTACTGTACCTTTGTTAGACAAGTTCGGATCATATCAACAACCTCCGAACATGGAAGCCTGGCACAAATGTTCTGAATGCTATGAAAGGCACAAGGTTTGAGCAACTTGCAGAATTGCATGACTTTCCTCACGAGTTTAAACACAACATTCGTAAGGCATATCTCCTCTACATAATCCAGAATAGAAATAACATCATTTGTTTGATTACGTATCTTTAAGTGTATGGATTAAATAGAGGACATAGCCACACAGGTGCGTATGCATGGGGGGCTGCCTTATTGGCACATCTCCATTGGTGTTTGGAAAAATGCAAGGGCAGCAAAAGTGGTTTTGTGCCACCTATTCTAGCTCGTGTTTGGTAGTATTTTATAACCAAAATTAGATTTTTTTTTTCCCTTCCCTTATTTAGATTGGTTTAATAAAGTTCGGGTTTCTGAAAGCTATTTGTGCTAGAGCGATTCCCTCATCTTGCTATGCACTTGACTGGAGTCGGAGATTTAAATGTTCAAGAACAAGATGCGAGAGATGAGCAACTTCAATAGTTCCTTGAAAGCCATCCTATGGTTTTCCTTTTTTTTTTGAAGGGTTGGTAACCTTCTTGCGACAACCTCAAGCGACAAAGGGCGACTCCACGTAGAAGGGGCAGGGATCCTGTAAAATTGGCTGGACATAAACAGTTTAAGAAATATAATGAGACTTGGAAAAATAGGCATGGTCTCCTTATTTGTGATCCTCCTGCCAATGCACAAATAGGTACCAATTTTGTAGTATATGCTGATTTTTTTTCAATTGACCAATTGAACGTTGAACTCTTGGAACTCTTGGATATCTGTGTGTAATGTTTCAGAGTTGGCATTTTATGCAACAGCTCAATACCAAAGGCACTGGAATGTCCAGTCCGGTTTGTTTTCAGATTTATTTTGGGGATCAAAATTATTATTTAGAACTCGTTTAAAACGTCATTCATGTTGGGATCCATCCCGTGTGGGCCAGATGGCCTTAGTCCCGGAGGGAGGGACTAGGGTTTGCTTGTTGTAACCCTTGGATTATAAATACTCGGCTTGTCTATTTATTTTTGTGTGACAAAGTGAGAGAGAGATACACGATTGACTGTGAGGAATTCTTGTGACGTGAGAGTAAGTACGTAACCACCATGGATTGATTATCTCCGGATTATGGTGAAATTCCCCTCCCCGTGGAAGTAGGTCCGTTGTTTGATATTCAAACCACGCATATTGTGTGTCTTCTTTCTTGAATGATTTACCATTTTGCGCATGAGGTGCGTGTTGGGCACAACAAACTGGTATCAGAGCGGGATTTGAAACACCGAAGAACACAAAACAGTTGGAAAATCACTCGGAAGCCATTGGAGCACCGTTCGAAGGTCTGGTCCGAAAATGAGAGAAGATCAGTTTCATTAGGGAAAAAATAAGAAGAAGGATTGAAAAACAAAATGATTCTGCCCTTTTCCGCTAAAAAAAAAACAGTTTTGTTTTAACTCAAAAACTATCTCATTCCACTAACAAAAAACCACTTAGTTTTTTTGCAAAACTAAAAACCAAAAAAGCCAAAAAAAACTAGTTAGTGGAATAAGTTAGTTTTTTTGCAAAACTAAAAATACAAAAAACTAGTTTAATGGAACATGTTAGTGGAACAAATTAGTTTTTTTGCAAAACTAAAAACCAAAAAACCGAAAAAACCAAGTTAGTGGAACGTAAATACATCTTTGAAATCTCTACCCTCTCCGTGTACTGATTTGAATAAAGAGGTCCATGACTTACTCGAGCCTAAAGTTAGTCTGCACACACAACGTAGTCAGTGACAGAGTTAGAATTTTGATAAGAGAAGAGCCGTTCGAAAATATAAATTTTCATTCAAAAAAATATTTGTTGTTCTCGAGTATCCAAACACTTTATATGTTGAGATCACGTTAATTTGCATAATAAATCAATATGTACGTAAATTTATTATTTCTTTGCTAGTAAAACACAAGTACGTATGTTCCGTTCATGGCAATAATTCACAAAATTCAGAGCGTTCAAAGATTTCAAAACTGGGTACAAATAGTTCCAAGCTTATAGATGAAGAAATTTCGAATCTGTCAAAGTCAAACAGTGGTGTGTTTCGTGACACTTTCCTGGGGAAAACTTACCAACTGCTACCGAGGTGTGATCACATGGCACCAACAATCTTTAGGGGTGTTTAAAAAATTATAAAATGTTGGGGGTGTTTAAAAAAGGGGGAATGACGAGACAGTGGGAAATGGGGCAAAAATTCCCAAACTGATGGTGAGGTTTTATGGAATCACTGCTGGCATGAAACGGAAAATAATAATTCCACATACATTGAACCAAATTATGAACGGACAGTTCTACCCCCAATATCATGGAGATGTTGAAAAATAGCCATTGCTCCTTAAACAAAAAACCGTTGCACCTTGACGGAATTAACATTGCACCCTTTGAGAACAACCATTGCTCCTTAATCAAACTTTTTATTTTGAAAAAAAGAACCATTGCTTAAATGAATTTTTTTTTTGGGTGCATATTTAGTGAATTAACATTACGCCCTTTGAGAATAACTATTGCTCCTTAATCAACCTTTTTATTTTTAAAAAATAGCCATTGCTCTATAAATGAAAAAATTTTTTTTGCACCTTGGGTGAATTAACATTGCACCCTATGAGAATAACCATTGCACCCTGCATGGAGAAGAGGTCTTAAATCAAACTTTTTATTTTGGAAAAATAACCATTGCTCTTTAAATGAAAAAACATTGCACCTTGCATGGATTAACATTGCACCCTTTGATAATAACATTTTACCCGAATGAGAAAGATTGAGTTGCCCGTATGATGTCTAAATTGATTTTTTGTTTTAAGAAAATTGATCATTGCTCATTAAATTAAACAATATTGCACCTAGAGTGACTTTATATGGCACCCTCTAAGAATAATATTGCACCCGAATGAAGATAAAACAATTTTGCACCTTTGATTAAACAATATTGCTCCTTTGATTAAACAATATTGCACCAACGTTTTCAATTCGGGAAAAACTAACTATTGCTTTTTTTATTGTGAAAAAAAAAAACCATTGCACCTAAATGAAAAAATGTTGCACATTGAGTGAATTAATATTGCACCCTCTGAAAATAACCATTGCTCCTTAAATCTAACTTTTTATTTTGGAAAAATAACCATTGCTCTTTAAATGAAAAAACGTTGCACCTTGCATGGATTAACATTGCACTCTTTGATAATAACATTGCACCCGAATGAAGATAAAAAAAAAAAAAAAACTCTTGCTCCTTTTATGAAACTACACTATTGCACTCATATTAAATACAGTTGCACTCTAAAATAAAACCATGGCACCCCATCTGGACTGAACTGGGTGCAATACTTTTGACACTAGAAGCAACACAAACACATGGAAGGTGCAATACAATGGGACACAAAAGTGCATTGTTGGGAATCTCCAAATTTTTCCTGATGGCTTTTCAACTTCAAGTTAATCTCCATTGACGTCTTTTTGGAGCTTTCTCTTTGTACCAGCTCCAGATCTACATTCTCTTTCTCTTTTACATATTTTTTTATATTTAAGCAAATGCTTCCAAACAACAAATGCATTGACAAACACCATCAAAATTCTAGAATTAATTTATCCATTGACCACTATCTAGGGTTTTCTGATTCCAATTTTCTTTGCACAGTGAAGTGGGTTTTCTGATTCCAATTTTCTTTCCGATGGGGTGGAGGTAGAACTGGTGTTGTTAGCCATTACAGGTGGGAGTTGAGAAGTGGGTTTGTTGGAATTCTTTTAGGAGCGGTTTTGGGCATTTATTAAATGGGGGAAGACGGCGGTGGGAAGTTGGGGTTTGGGGTGGGCCGGAGTTTCATCACGGAAGGCGGCGATTTGGTGGGAGGAAGTGAGGCAGTTTTATTTTTAGGGGTCGGAGTGGCAAAGGGCGTGGTAGGTGTTAGTCGAATTGTTTGGATGAAATTAAGGTTGAAGACTGGAGAGAGACGAGTACTGGCAGAGTTTGAGAGAGAGAGAGAGAGAGAGAGAGAGAGAGAGAGAGAGAGAGAGCGAACGTTGATTTGGGGGTGGAAGAGGGGTTTTTAGTGAAGGATTTTAAAGCCCAGGGCATTTTAGTCTACTTATATTTGCCATGCCATGACTGGGGAAATATTTTTCCTCTTCCCATCACCTAGTGATATCCAAAAAGTGTGCCATCAAAGTGGAATTCTTTACCCCTTGTTCCTCTAATCGGTCATTTCCCCTTTAAAAAACTGGGTACAAATAGTACATAGCTTATATCAATGATTTATTTTAACTTATCGAAATAAATAAATAATTTATTACAAAGATGCATTCTTTTTGACTTATTGTTTAGCGGATCAGAATTTTTTTTTGGGGACAGGAGTAGTTACATTTCATATCATTCTGTTTTCATAATTTTTACGATTGTTCATGATCATCTCAACAAGTGAAATAGGAAAAGTATAAAAAGACGCCTAAGTTAAAAAAAAAAAAAGTTCATATAGAAGGATACTAAAAATAAACAAACATAGCTGTTTCAAATATTTTTTTTTGTCATTAATGAACATTTTGTGGTCATAAGTTTTTTTTTTGATAACCGAGGAAGGTATTCTGATAAGCTAATTGGGCCCACCGCACGACCCCAAGCCTCGGATGGAGTCATGGCGCAACCCACACGATCCACGGCCCCCGCTAAAGACGGTACTCACCCTTTGGGGAATCGAACACACCGAAAATTTCTACCCGAAAGTCGCCATTTCCTCAACCACTGGGGCAACCCCAGGGTGTGTTGGTCATAAGTTTTTGCTGTTTAACAAAAATCTAACAAACTTTCAGAAAAGATGAACATAATAATTAGAGGTGGGCATGCCTGACACAAAAAATAAAATAAATCTATATAACTGAGCTAAAAATAAATATTTTTATGAGTAATTTTATAGATTATACATTAGTTTGATGAACTGTCAAGTTAAAAATATATATAAAAGTAAGACTTTTTGACATGATATGATAACACGAATCCGATACAGCCCGAAACACGACACGAAAAATTTGGTGAGTCAAAAAAATTGTAGGAATTTATAAATAAGATTATGATATATAACACGAAAACGACACGAAATTACCTATTGGCTGTTGCCCACCCGTAACAATAACACTCCCTCTGTTCTAATTTATTCGACAGATTCTAATTTCGTCATCTAGAAATTGTTTGAACCCAGTCTTGGAACTCTTTAAACTCTCTGCCCTGTCCGTGTGATGATTTGAATTAAGAGGTCTACCAATTACCAGTCAAAACAATTTTTGGAAAGCCTATACCAAAGTATAAAAAGTGCACAAAGATATGGTAGTTGAAAAATTATGTGATGGCACATGACCATGTTTCAGGACCACTGGATAAGGTTGACTTATTCTTAGTTGTTACAATAAGTGTACATACACATCCTCTCTCATTCACACCCCACTCATATCTTATTGTGTGAGACCTACCTTAGGGTTTCACACTAATGATCGGAGCGGCTCAATTTGTTTAGAATATTTTTGTGAAGGCTCCTGTAAAAAATCAGCTTAGTTAGAAATCGGTAAAAGCTTGATAAGTTTGTTAAAGTTTTGGCCCGTTTGATTCAGGAACTGAAACTTGAACGAGTCAATCGAGCCTTTACTGGTATTTGACTGAGCTGATTTTTCACAAAAATCCTTAAAAACATATTCTAAACAAATTGAGCACCTCCGATCATTTTTGTGAAATCCCGAGATAGGTCCCACACAATAGATTGTGAGTGGGGGTGTGAATGGGAAGGTGTGTCAAGGGGAGGGTGTGTATGTAGCATTACTGTGGTTGTTATCATAATTTTTTCGGTAATAGTATCACCATTATTGTTCAGTCCGTAAATTGATAACTTTAAAATAACGTACTTAGGTTAAAAAAAAAAACACAAAAATTTTACTCTGCAAGTTACTAGCTAGATATCATGATTTATTTTAACTTATGCAAAAATATTGACTTATTTAACAATGTGACTTGTATTTTAAATATTGACTTATTTATTTTAACAATGTGAAAATATGAAAGTGTAGACACCCCAATTTTGAATCCAAAATGCACTCGAGCATTTCCAATGATGAAGCGGACCAATCATGATTACCTGGAACTTGTGAGTTTGACTTGAACTTGACCAAATTAACCAAGCAGCAACCAAAATAACCCAAACCAAACCAAACACTGTTGAACCAAGCCAAGCCAGCAATCTGCCATCAAGCACCCTGAGCGCTCAATCCCCTAGCCTTGAGCGCTCAACCAGGAGAAAGCACCTTGAGCGCTCAAGCCCACGGCTTTGAGCGCTCAACTCTGATCCAGTCAGCAACCTGCAGAATATCTAATCATGAGATTTTCTGCATGGGAGCGTCTGGGGATGATCTGCTACGATCTCTATACGTATATACACCCCACTAACTCCAGAAATACACCCAAAAATACCCCCAAATACAAAACCCACTCTTTCTCTCTCCTCTCTTCCCTCCCACTCACTCTATAAAATCCACCCACCACCCCCGGTTTTGGAGGTGACCCATTCTCACACTCCAGCTCCCAAATCTTTCAGAAATTCGATCATCTCTCTCTCTCTCTACAAAATCACTCCTTCAAATCATCGAAACCATTTTTGCAATACCACTCGTCAAAAACCAGAAATTAAGCTCTTGATCACCAACCAACCTCCCACATTGTCTAATTCGTTCATAATATAGACTAAATCATCCACAATCATCCAACCCCGAGCCCAGAATCAAGTCCAAACTTCAAGTATTCCCGAAAGGTAGTCGAAATGTGAAAGTCTCACTGTTTTGGTTTTTCTGAGGAAGACCAGTGTGTTCAAGCAAGTTCTTTTTACTTGTCTTGAACTCACAGAGGTCTGAGAGTTGTTCAAAAACCATTTTCAAAATTACAGTTGCAACGGGGGTTGAGCGCTCAAGCCTCAGGCTTTGAGCGCTCAAACCCAGTTCTGGATAATTTCTATTTTACAAACTTTCGTACTATTTCTTGGCTTTGATCATTGTTTAATGGTTATCTGTGTTCATGTGACTCTCAAAACAGCCTATCTTTATTTCCAAAACACATGCATGAACATTTGTTAACTACATTATGATGATCAAGGACCAATTTCTTTGTAAAAACTCTATTTTAAATGCAAAACAGTGACTGGATCTTCTTTCTTTACTCTTGTTCGAAGTGTTTAAGGTCCTGAGAATCATCGATCATCTTTTTTAAGTCAGAAACTGGTAGGCCAGCTTACGGCTTGAGCGCTCAAGGTCATTAACTTGAGCGCTCAAGCTGTTCTTGGGTGTTTTATGGGTTATTAGTTGATTCGATGATGGATCTTGATGTAACTTGTTAATCGTGTGTGTGTGTGAGTTATTATTGTTGTGCTCAGGATTTGGATTCCCCTCTTTCCTTCTATTTTCAAACATTTCTTTGGGGATTCATCGAAATTACATTCTTTTCATCCTTCTTTATGAGATTGATCAATTTATTTGTATCTGTTTCTCCTGGAAAGTCCTTAAAAAGTGATCGATCACGAAAAGAAGTTACAAAAAGGGTGTAGTTTCACAGGAGCCTGGAACTGGATTGAGCGCTCAAGCCATGGTCCTTGAGCGCTCAAGCTGGTTTGAAGGGCTTGAGCGCTCAAGCCTCCGTCTTTGAGCGCTCAACCCCTATTCCGGAATCCAGTTTGCAAAACAGTTTGTTGGGCCACAATGTTTGTATTTTCTGGGTTTGTTGTATAATTTCTGTAATTTCTCATTTCTTTGCAAATATTTGTAATAATTCCATTTATCATCATCATCATCATTCATGTAAACCATCAAGCACAAGCATCCACCTTAGGTATATCTTTCATGTTTTTATCGTTTATGTGGTTCCCATCCCCAACCTCCCTATGTTGTGAATAAATCGAATTTTGAATATTCTTTAAAATCCCACGGAACATCGAGTAGAGACCGGTTCACGGACCGGGCGAGAGGGGTGTCGTAAAACCCTTCCCCTCTCGTAACCAAACTCCCGAATCCGAGAAATCTTTGGTTTTATCAAGATCAGTGAAATCCTTTTTCAAATGGGTAAATGAGTCATCTTTTTATCGGTTTCTCGGGTTCGGACCTAAAATCCGGGTGGCGACTCAGACAATCACAATCTTTTCGAACGCGAACCGCATCGCATCTCGGTGGGCCGTCCACAAGCTGGCGACTCTGCTGGGGACTTTTGGTTAATACATATTTTATTTAATTACATTCGTGCAATTTTTATTACACTTGTGTAATTTTATTGAAATATGTGTTAATCAAAGTGGTTTTAATTTGAAAGATGTTTTGTGGGATTTTTCTAAATATTTGAAATTCGATTTTGCATTGCACTTGCATGGTTCTTAAAAGATGTTTTGCAATCCTGGATTTTTCTAAATATTTGAAATTCGATTTTTTGATAAATCACATCGTCACTATCG